>JBBJLS010072697.1:0-10206 GCA_037577275.1 Bryconaethiops microstoma
TGTGGGAGAGAGATTGTACAGGAGGGGTCAGTGTTGGACAGAGGCTGTACATTGGGGGTTAGTGTGGGACAGAGACTTTACAGTGGGGGGTCAGTGTGGGAGAGAGACTGCACAGTGGGGGTCAGTGTGGGACAGAGGCTGTACAGTGGGGGTCAGTGTGGGACAGAGGCTGTACAGTGGGGGGTTAGTGTTGGACAGAGGCTGTACAGTGGGGGGTTAGTGTGGGACAGAGACTGTACAGTGGGGGTCAGTGTGGGACAGAGACTGTACAGTGGGGGGTTAGTGTTGGACAGAGACTGTACAGTGGGGGTCAGTGTGGGACAGAGACTGTACAGTGGGGTGTCAGTGGTGAATTATTCCTGAGTTCCACAGTGTGTTACTCCATTCTTGTTCCTTCATATAGCAAAGTAATTTATTGATCTACACCAAGGATAAGACAGAAACACCTACTACTACTGTTATTACAGTATTGTTGTTATTTATTTCTCATATTTCAATTTTCCTTCTATATTAGGTTGTAGTGGTAGTATATTTGTTGCCCATATTATTAATATTGTTATATTGTTTATATTATTAGTAGTAGTAATAATAGTAGTAGTAGAAGTAGTAAGGACAACAGCAGTAATTATAATAATAATAGCAATAATAATTGTTGCTGTTATTATTTTGTTGTCTTTTTTTCTTTTTAAATGGTCCTGATGGCAAGCCTTGCTTTACATGTAGAAAGAAAGAAAGAAAGAAAAAATTTACTCATATGCTCTCCATCACACCATGTACAATATATACTGACATCTTCAATAAGTAGATCATCTGATCGCAGAGTCCGTTGGGTAAAAACATATGTGTCAAGACCAGAATGAACTCTTTGTGCATCTTTGTACATTGATGTTTTACTATTGTGGGTCTCAATGTGGTGCTGAAAGTATTTGATCGCATTCTGTCTCTGGGAACAAACATCTTTGTCCATGCTGGCAGTCATCTCTGTTCATAGTTTGTTAATTAGTTTCCAGGGTCTTATCATAAATTGATTATTGCATTTGAGGGATGGGAATCGGACAAAAAAACAGGAGCAGACATAGTAGTTGAATAAATGAATAAAACACAGATTGAACATAGATCGGTATGCAAAATTGTCTGATTGTGTGATTATGTAGTGAGGTTGGGGACCAGTACATTATCCCTTAGTGTATTAGTAAAATCTGACATTGCACACTGCCCTGAAAGTACTTGTGTTTTTTCTCTTTGTTTCTAAGACCTAAAGTAAAAGAAATTTGGGCATTTTTGTTCTTTATTGACGTTTGTGTGTGATGCAATTTTTAAATTTTTAAAACCCCCAGTAGCTGTTTTAAAATTACCCCAGTAATTTTTAAAATTACAATAACTTTGGTTCTACGGGACATAGAAACACCAAACAAAGCTCAGCATGACGTGTGACACCTAGCAGATCAACACACACCAGAGAAACATCCATTTGATAAGTTATTTCACCGTATGATGACAATCTACCATTTGTTGCACTTCCGGCACAGATCCGTTAATGGATTGCATGTGGAATATAATGTGTGAGGTCTAGTGCAGTTCCAGTGTTGGTGCCGTTATAAGAGGGGCAGGGCGAGTCTTTTTGGCAGTGTGTAAAAGCTGGTCACACAGGGATCTGTAGCACTTGCATCAAGGCAGAGGTGTGAAGATGCTGACTAGAGTGGGTCGGAGCACCTAGATATTTTTATCTTTGTGGCTACAATGGGTTTCCTGTAGTGCTGGGAGCTGTGAGTCAGTGATCCTCTATGGTGTTTGATGATGCTCTGGAGTTCTTGCCTGTTCTCGGAGGGCTCTGTGGTGCACCTGTAGAAGTCGACCAGCAGCTGTCGTGGGAGTTGTGCTATCTTGGGGCAGCTTATGACCTGGTGATTAGGGAGTTGCCCTTGTAAATGGAAGGTTGTGGGTTTGAACCGCAGGACTGAAAGCAAGGTTCCATCCACACACACTGCTCCCTGGGTGCTGTGTCGGTGGCTGTCTACTGCTTCACGTGGTGAATGGGTTAAATACAGAGAAAAAATTTCACATTGTTCACACTGTGTGCTGTGCTGTAGTGTGTTTACTCGTGACTGTAAGAACCACTTTTCTTACCTCTTCAGGCTTCCAGCCTCTGAAGTCCTTTTATGGCCATGATTGCTGCGTTGGTGGATGATGATACGTTTTGGCTGATATGGACTCTGAACTACATCTACCTAAGTTTAAAGGGTCTGTTTGGAATTTCCACTACAGAATGGGGTGAAATGGCTTTGTGATGGAGCTACGAGGCTAATGTTACCCAAAAAAGACTTCAGATACCCGCCATTTGGGGTAAGAAGGAAACTGGGATTTTTATTGACAGAAAAAAACAATAAGACAGTAATGGCAGAGACGCATACAGTCGCATGCAAAAGTTTGGGCGCCCCTGGTCAAAGAACAGGCTGTGCTGAAACTAAGCACACATCTTACAGAGAATATGCTGGTGTATGCTTTAATTGACAATTACTTTTCTTTTTGCTGAATTTAAGGTATTGTGGAAAAAACGAAATATAAAATGTGGCCTGTGGACACTATATTGCGCATATTGATTTTTTTTTTTTTAACAAACAAACAAAAGAAATACACACACACACACACACACACACACACACACACACAATATGATAAATTGCTAAGCTATGCCACACAATACCATCCAACCTATGTGATGTCATACCTGTCCACCATGACACATACCACACCAACGGTAATGTTTGTTCAGCTACAGTGTAAATACTGAACAATAATATCACTGTCATTAGTACATTCAGCACATCTAACCAGCCAACCCTTATCTTGACTGCCTGAAAGAAGCACTTCCTGAAAGTTCGTTAGCCCCAACGTTTCAGTGAAAGCATGTCACAACAATAGGTTAAGACATTTCCCTTTATTGCCACAAAAGAAAGGGCAGTGGCAGTTTGAAAACAACTTTGTTCTACAGTCCATTTAATGACAGGAACAGAACTAGACAAAGAGACACAAGTTTAAGAAAACTGATTCTTGTTACCACAGCAAGAGCATAATTTTTTTCTTTAATGTATTAAACACCTAGCCAAGATAATAATTTCTGTAATGTGATATAACACAAAAAGTAAAAAGAGAAGGCCAGTTTCTAATTTCAATAGAAAGGCTGTAAAATGTAATAAAAAAAAGGAAAATGGAGATAAACCATGTAAACAGGCCAGCACTGCACGGTCTCAGGTGTACTTGGCCTTAGCAGACATGTCTAACAGAAGTAGTTGCGAGGGAGCTGAGGGGGTCACCTTCTTCTACAAGATGCAGAAATAAAACCATAATTTGTTTATGTTGAACATTTTTAATTGTTACTGTAATGCCATATTTTTTATGTTAATACATAAGTCCATTTGACATTGTCATGTCGGCACGGGGAAGGAGGACACAAATGCAGGAGTTAGCAGAACTCAAATGAGACTTTAATGAGAAACAGTCACTTGGCAGAACAGAACACAAGAAGACTTTCCCTCGTTGAGTCAGACAGAAGGGACCCGTTCATCACAGCACAGATCCTCCGCCTCGCTGACACGGTCCCTATACTAGATTTGCTCCTGAATAGGAGTCACGAGAAGAACTGAGGTAAGAGGCCCTCCTTCCAGGCAGAGCCTCTACGGGTGAATCCAGCCTATGGGTTAGGGTTAGGGCTTCAGCCTCGCTGGTTACTCTAGGAAACACGACGTAGTCAGGACACAGCCAAGTCAAACCTCTAGCAGGCTGTTACGAATGAGACGACTGCTCTCCTCTAGTCTGCTCTATACATGCCTGGAACACAAGAGAGTGTCGGGATCATAGCAGCTTCTGGACCGGCTGGGACTTTTAATAGAAAACATGAACGCACGGACCACGTGAGACAAACACTTATCGTTAGACGAACAATGAGACACTTGGAAACAGAGGGGCAACAGCTCAGGTAATCTCACATACTAGGGCTAACAGGTAGCAGATGCGTTGCCTAGCAACGCACATACCGGAACATAAAGTGAAAGTGATCATTCAGTCACACAGTGTGAACAGCACGAAATTCTTCTCTGCCTTTAACCCATTCACTAAGTGAAGCAGCGGACAGCAAGGAACACGGCGCCCGGGGAGCAGTGTGTAGGGACGGTATCTTGCTCAGGGTATCTCAGAGGTGCCTAGAAGTCCTGGGAATCAAACCCACAACTTCCTGATCGCAGGGCGAACGCCCTAACCACTAGGCTTAACATGACGTAGACAGTGGGTGATGCGACAGGGAATCCCCAGCTACGAACTCCGGTGAGTTTGACCGCTGGGGGTGTAGCAGAGGTGACAGGCATATAGAAGCTTAGCCTCATCCGTTCAAGATGAAGATATAAAAAGTCTTTTCTGAGCAAGGCACAAACAGAATAGAGGGTGTTTGGGTGAAAATGCAGAAGACTAGAGTTTGATTCCCTGTTTGGACAAGCACAGCTCACTACACAAATAGTTCTTTGAATCCTACCACTACATTTGTCTACATCTTTAACACTGAATTCTAAGTCCCTCTGGACAAAATTTCACTCATTTGTGAATTGCCAGGTTAAGTAGGTGTGTTTGAGAAGGATATCACCAAACTCTGTTGGATACTGGCTTTATAAAAGTGTTACTTATCTATAGTATTTATAACCAGCATTTCTGTATATAGCGTAGTGTATTTTCATATTGAGTATTTTCAATAGACTTTCATTTAGATTTTATTTAGACTTTATATTTTATACTGTTCTGGTATCTGTGTGTTTGTGCATTGGTAACATAAGCAATTTCATCCAGGATCAATAAAGTTTTTTATTCTGATTCTGATTCCCCGCACCACGGCCTGAGACGATTAATCAACTGAATTACCAGCACTACCCTTTCTGTCAAACCAAAATTCCCTCCAGAATGGTACCACTAATAACCCTTTCAATTGATCAGTAAGTGTGGTACAAGATGACCATAATGATGCCACATTTCATAAGAGACCTGTTATGAAGCTGATTAGACCGACTTTCGCTAATATCAGTTAAATTCTCTAAAACTGTTTATCAGCCTGAGTGAGGAGGTTTTTTTTATTTTAGTGAATATCGGGTTTATTTCTAAGTGTCTCTTCATGATATGGTTTGACTTTCTCTGTGTAAATAAGGTCAGAGAGCTCAGTCTTTGTTGTGTTTTTAGCTAAAAATCTAAGTATTGTGTAAAACAGTCCTCAGTCTCCAGAAAAAAAACAGTTTATCCAGTTTAATGTGTGTTTTGGTGCTTTTTTGTCTTGTATCGGTCCATTAGCGACCGATAACAGAAACATTCACCCCCAACAACACCTGAAATAAACAAGTCTTCATACCTGTCTCACCATCTGTAGGTTTAGGTTTGGATACCACACTTCAGCTCGAGATAAATGGTAAAACTGACTCATCTTCACTTCATTAAATACCACCACATAGTTATTTTTTTAAATCAAATATTGATCTAAAGAATCTTATTTAGTCAATTTATTTATTTAGTTTGTTTATTTCACTCTCTTGTTTTCAAATAATTTATATTGTTTATTATAGCCTTTCAATCATTGTTGTTGATATAGCCTTAAACTACTACTACTACTACTCACTTCATTAAATGTAATGAGTGAAATTAAATTAAATTAAAATGTATTTACATTAACACATTTTCACTGTAAGTGCTGGTGGAGCAAGTA
Organism: Bryconaethiops microstoma; assembly: GCA_037577275.1. NCBI lineage: Eukaryota > Metazoa > Chordata > Actinopteri > Characiformes > Alestidae > Bryconaethiops > Bryconaethiops microstoma. The sequence goes on from JBBJLS010072697.1 coordinate 5,735, forward strand.
AGTCACGGGTGCTCTGCCACGCTGTTCATTTTGCTCCTTAGTTTTGTTTTATGTTATGGCAGTGTTCATTTACATTTCATCCAATTTTAAATCCTGATACCTGAGTATTAATACCTCCATGGTAATGACCTGTGTGTCTAATCTTGACTTGGTGTCTGGACTCCAAAAATCTCATTTCCAGCTTCTAGTTAAGAAGATATCTGTACCCAACCAAAAAAAAAAAAAACGAAAAAGGGCTGACAGGAATGTGAATTACCTCTAAACAGGTAGACATTTAAGGGGACCCTGTAGCAGCACTATAGATCCCCTGGCCTGCAATACTCCTGTACTGCCTGTGGCAAGCGTGGCCAAGTGAGTACATGTAAGTACATGTCCTTGTTCATGGACTTCACAGACTTCTTTGAAGTTGTGTTATGATGCAATCATAAGTTGAGCTGCATATTGGGCTTTTGAAAGTGTATGTCTGTTATATACACACAAGACAGGTCAGACTTCAAGATGGCCACTGCTTTTTTTTTTTAGCTATTTCGTGTATTTTTCGTATATTTTATATAAAACAACATTTTTAAATTTAATTTTCATTGTTCCTTTAACATTAATTGTTATGTTTGCGAAAAAAAAAAAAGAAAAGAAAGAAAGAAAGAAAGTACTGCCTTGTTGTTAATCATTTTTTGTTTTCTTCAGAAGGGTGTTAATTGGCCTTTCCAACACAGCGGGGCTGCCATGGGCTGTGAGATCATGTGCAGTGTTTGGAAAGAGAACCGTTGCTTCTGCAGTGCATGCTAGTTTTGGCACATGGAAATAAAGGTGAGGACTGAAACTGTTAGATTAACATTTTCCACTTTGAATCATATGGGCACTTCTGTATGGGGCCTTCAAACTGTTAACTGCCTTATTCTGTCTAATTGTACATTTAAATTGCTGCAGGCCTAATTATAGTCTGCTGAAGGCAAGGATAATGTTTCACAGTGGTACTGGTATTACGGACATCAGTGGTGTATTTTCCTTGTAAATGATCATTTGATATCTCTTGTGTCTTGATTGAATCATTTGTGCAGTAGCTGGAATTGAGTTGTTTTAGGCTAAATTACAATTAGTTCAAGCTAAATTTGAACAAATAGCCTACAATTGTGGATTCTATCATAGCAACATGTAGCACTTGTGCTTTGAACTGGGCTAATATGGAGGGTTTAAAAGGTCAAATTGGGAAGATGTACTAACTTATTATCTTTGATACCACTCTCACTTTTTTAAACACAGAAAAAAAAATGCTAAGAAATCCCTTGCTACCAGAAGGGAACCAGCCAGATGGGTGCCAGAAACCACATTGTGCTTTCCATCATGAGAAACTATGTGTATTTGATGGATTTAATGTCCCCTAAGACAAAGGTAAAATCTTTATAAGATAGAGTAATTTTCCTTCTGTTCTTGTGATTGTGAACACCCCAAATCACAATATTTGTCTAACAGCTCTGAGAAAAGAGAAAGAGGAGGAGATACCACAGCTCCATCTGCTCTGGCTCCCATCTCCAATCCCACCAATGCCCAGGTCATCAAGTCTGAAACTCAGGAGAGTATTCCTAGCCCCACCCACCCAACAGAGCTCATTAATCCTGTGGATGACAAGGATAATGAAGATGGTAATCAGCAGTGCTTTCAGAATCAGTGTTCAACATTCATATTTTCCGAGTTGTCTGGGGTCGATTATTTCCTCAAGTCAGCAGTGATGTTTTGTTTTGACATTTTTGTTTACAGTGTACCTGATGTGTCCTTCAAGGGCTAAAAAAGCACAAGCTTTTATCAATTATTTCATTTATAGATGACAATAAGTAAAAAGATTTTAGCCTGCAGTACTTATTTACAATACGAGTACCAGCAAATATCTTTGCATTTTTGTTCACGTACTCCCAAACTTAAAATGTGTGGGCTTTACAAGAAAATCTGACAGGTTCCCACAAGCATTTAGGACTTTGTGGTGTTCGTGTATGCCCACCTTGTAAATGCCCAACTTGTTAGGCAGTATCAAACCCAGCCACTTGGATTTTTTACTGATAACCATTTGTAGTGATCAGTGTTGTTCCAAATAACAGCAAAGCAGAAATGTGCCACCAAGCAAATATTAATCTTTTAAACGTTCAATTGCTGTTTGTAGATCAGATCTCTGAAGATTAAGAAGAAGCTTCCCGTGTCTCTCTGGGGAAACTTCTGAGCTCCAATAAAGGTGAGAATCGCTCTTCTCCTTGATAATTATTATTAATTGGATGTTGATTTATTTGTTATTTTTTTTGTTTGAGAAAATCAGACTGTGGAAAGCTCTGAAGTCTAATCTAGAGCTGGTTAAACCTGTTATGTATTCCTTTGCAAAATATATTTTAAGGTTTTCAGACTTTAAAACCTGTCAAATGCAATGGCGCTAGCACTGAGAAGAAAAAACATTCAGTCTCTCACACGGTTGGCTGCTCGCACTACCAAGAGTGGTACGCCATGTGACTTTGCTCTGTTATCTGCAGTACATCTGTAATAATTTATGTATTTTGATTACGTTTGTGTCTTTCCTCATAGAGTCTCCTGCTTTTGAGGACACTGGAAAAATGTCACTCGCTGACAACCTTGGAAAAAGGATTTACAAAGAAGATGAGTTCTACATTACCTGTTGTGCCATTGATCTGTGTGGTTTAAAAATACATTGCTGTTTAAAGAGAATATGTTTTGCTTTATTTAGACATCCCTGTAGAAAATGACCTTTGGCTGAATGGCAGCCTTGCTAAGCATCTTGGTGGATTTGTAGATTCACCTCAGAATACCACATGTATGATTCCTCGTGTTATGACACATTTAAACTCTAGTCCGTCTGTATCTTACACTGAAAAACTCTTCAGTCTGGGTATTAGCTACGTAACTTTGAACCACCTAGCAAGTACATGAAGGTGACATATTAATGACTACTTTAGCAGACACATATGTAGCACTGTATTATAGTATTATTAGTAATGCATGAACACTGTTAAAAAACATCTAATTGATTTTTTCCCCTTCTGCTTAGTTGCCTGCCCCAGTCAGCAGTTCAGAAGTTGGAGCCAGTACCCAAGAAGCTGAAGACGTCACTGGCCTTCCCAGTAAAAGTACATCCTCTGGGGCTGAGTCCCTTTCTTGCCACAAAGGTATGACCTGTTCTGTGATTTGTTTAGAAACATAGATCAAAGGACAGTAAGGTTTTGAGGTTTATTACAGTACCAGTTTACACTTGGCATCTCTAAGGCTAAGGCTGGACCAGAGCATTGGAAATGAAAATAATTTTCCATATTGGTGCAGTTAGCACACATTAACCATAAAAACACAAAAGTAAACAGAAGATACCAGAATTATGTACTTGCAACAGCATCGTGTGCACATTGTAACAAAAAGGATAACTTCCATGGTTGGTGCCAGTGGCATGACTGGTTTCTGGAGCAACCTAGCAGTTACCAAGCTGGCCAACCTGCCTGTCATAACCTTAAAAACATGTAAGGATTATACATTGTGTGATAAAGTGCCTTGATTCTATATCATTCAGGGTCTGTACTACGAAGCATGTTTAACTAACCATGATTTAACTCATGGTTAAATTGCAAACTCACATTTGACAAAACAAGGTTGTCAAAGGTAGTGTTAATCACTACTACGATGCAAATTAGGATGTTGATCAGTTGAGTCAGAGTTAACTTACCACGGTCTGTGTGCGTTCACATAAATGCGGTGCATTCAACAGCACAAGTCACTATTGCGAATCATAGCGCGATCACCGTATTTCACGGAGGAGGAATGTATGGTCATCATGTAAGGTTACAAGGGCACAAATCAGTGCTGCAATGCAAGTCCAACACCACAGCAGCAAACAAAGGCATGCAGGCTTGTTGGCAACGTATTGCTGACCGAGTAAATGCGTAAGTACTGTGCATTGTCTCATGTTCTTAGTTGAATATTATTTATTAGACTATTCAAATGTTGTCTTAAAAATTCATAAAATAGTTTAAATAAATATAGCTGTCAGAAGTGGGCCTTTTAATTGATTTAATGCTCCCTAAAGTGCAATTACTGAGAGGTTACTTAGTATTTAATCCTGTGTTAACAATAGCTCTATTAACATTTCAGATGTAACAGCAGTGGGAAGCGTACTTGACTGCAAATAAAGATGTAATACAGAAACATCATTTCAAGTGGTAGGCACATGTATTCATAGTTAATGCACTAATATTAGAGATGTAGTGTGTCTATGCCCCAGTTAATAACTTGTTTTACAGCCAATAAGAAAAAGGTCGGTGTGAAGGTGACAGGTTGAGGGCCTCCTGAAGCTTTCACACCTACAGAGGAGCTGGCATTAAGCAACAATAGAGCGAGGCCCATTATGGAGGGGTAGAGGGAGGCGTCCAGTCGGACCCAGGTGGCAGGAATGTCTACCCTTTATGTGCAGGGTAATATCACAATCACTCTGT
>JBBJLS010072698.1:0-10205 GCA_037577275.1 Bryconaethiops microstoma
AATCTGAAAGCTGCCCCATGAAACTGACAGGTTGATATAATTAATACAATTTTTGGAGCAAGAAATCATTTTCTAGGATCACATTGCTTTCCTAAGAAAAGGCATAATTTTTAAATTAAAAGCAGAATCAACCCTTTTTCCATGAAGAAGTCTTTTTTTTTCGGAAGATTTTGTTTCTGCATTCCCAGCAGTCTGGAGAGAGAGAGGGAAAGTGGAGAACAGCAGAAGCAGCTGCCATGGAGATCAGCCGAGCTGTGCCAATTAAAGAGTCCTAAAGAGGCTTTTAGTGTGGGTGGACGGCACTGCCGGAGGAGTTGGAGGAGGCAAACACTGCTGCTTAAGGTGCATTTATCTCCTCTCTTCTAGCAGCAGGAGACATTGCCAATCCGCATGAAACGGGTGAATACATCACACAGCCAAAACAACTTAATCTCTCAGATAATCCATTTTAACCCATTCCCATGTCAAATAGCAATTTGTTTTACACTTTGTGATTTTTTGTAACATTTTAAATATTAATTTTCATATTCATTTGCTCTCCCTCCTAAAATGGTGTTGCTGAAGCCATTAGCCGAGTAATAGAGTCATAGGGAATTAATCCGGTGATTCTCTGTATTTCACAATCCCTTTAAAATATAATCCTCATGTGGAGGTGCGTAGCAGAGGAAGAATCACAATCACAATCAGGGTCTATAGGGCAAGCGTAATCTTCACTTACACGGTACCTAGCAGTGGGTAGGCTGTTCATCTAGAATGCCATTCAAAATTCACCTTAAGGTATGAATTAAATTACCACATGGGTGCCTGAACCATAATAGCAGGGCGGGGACTTTTCAAAAACATTCGATTCGTCGCCTCCCCTTTTCTCTTAATGTCATTATTTCACATAATACCACTGAACTTTTGCTTCATTCTAAAAATTCTATGAATATGGAGACAAAGCTTGCAAGTTCTGAGCACTCAGTCTGCACTGGGCCTGTTTATCTCATCTAATCTCAAAACTCAAAACTGATCTGGGCAGATTAACAGATCCTGTGGAAATCAATGACGTATTCAAGGCATTCTACCTGTGCTTCACTCGTCTCAGCAACACTTAGCCTCTACTGACAATTTTTTAGACAGAATCAGCCCACCTACACTTGGACAGGTAGCTGCACAACTGGAGAAACCGTATCATTATGGCCATATCATTACTAGTTTGAAATGTCCTGGGCCGGGTGGAGTTTTACTGGGAATTTTTCCCCAATTAGCTCTACTTCTTATTGAAATGCAGTTCCTGAGGCCTTGATACCTTTGTGGTGAAGGCATTTGACTGAGTGGGATAACCTACTTTTCACTCTTAGAAAGTTCTGTTTTGGCAGTGTGGGAAGGGTCAACTCAGGTCCCACAGTGAGGGGAAATTACTTAATATTAGTTTCTTCGTTTAGTTATCACACAGTTGGTGTCAGAATAAAATTTTGCGCCCCCAAAGTTGTGCTTTTTTTTTTTTTTTTACTACTTGAAAATAATGTAAATATTGTAGAAACCTGTCTATATGCAGGGCACAATGTTAATTTCCATCCCCACCATAGACAGTCAGAGGCTGTAAATTCTGATACGTAATCATTTTGGCTGACATAATTCTATGTTTTAATCCCTTAATTTAAATGTAAACTTTTAGTAAGACTGCGTTTTACTGACAGGTATGAATGTCAGTTCTTACTGATCCAATTCTTGATCCAAGAAACGCACAGTCTTCAGTAATTTAAACAGTGTATCACCGGGCCAGATTCACCCACAATCTCCCAGTTCTGATATTTCAGACAACTATCCTAGTAGCTGGCTGTACTTTGGCCAGTTCACTGAGAATAAAATAAAGAAAGTTCACTTGGATTTTAATTTTGGTAGGAATAAGGCATAAATATATAAATGCGTAACTGAAAGGTTTCTTGGAAAATTCGTGAGGAGCATAATGACATTACTGCTCAGGTCAGTTTATGACCCTGTGTAGGTTGACTTGAAATGGCCCGGCAGGTAATACACCGAATTACCAGGCAGTGTTTGTGTACATCATTTGTTCATTAGTGTAATCTCATGAAGAAAGAAATATTGTGACGTAAGGTTACAACCACAGTCACACAAATCAGCCGCCACACGCTTTTAACAACTTTGCCTCAACACATGGACTTTTCAGAGAAGATGTAGGGATCTGGTGTGCAGGGACAAAGCGATCTCGGCCCATCTCAGCCAGACTCCAGGTTTAGCCTAAAAAGTGCAAGGCACCTTCCACCCGATATCCTATACCATCCCCCCGATAAACAGACTAGTCATTCTACATTAATGACTCATAGAAAGTCCTTTAGCTCCCCTGACACTAGAAAGCTCAGCGCACAATGTACTGTCCCGCAGTGGAAAAAATGATAAAAATCCCTGCAACTCAAGAGGCCAAGTCCAAAAATTTGTGCAGCATGAGGTGGGATCCATCTCTTTTAGAACTTATACTATAGAACTTTTTCTATGCTTTGTTGTGACTGCTGGCTCAAGAACCAGGATACCTCAATATTATTGAGTTCCGACGGGGAGTAGAAAGGTGCAACCAGTCCAGCTAACAACAGCCTAACTCACAAAAGATTCTAAAAAAAGCCTCAGACTGTTTTAAGTTTTTTTTTTTCTGCACTGAAGTTAGTAGTTTTTAATGTTTGATGACTTGCTAACAAGTCACTTTTACTTAATGATCTTATTTCTACAATAGAGTCACATTTTATGTATTTAACTGAAACATGGTTGCTTCACTCACTCAATCTAAATTTAAAAAAAAGAGGTACATTACTGAGAATACCAGAACCAGAAGTCACGTCAGTGTTACTAGGTATAGCATCAGAGTCCACCTTAATTAGTTTAACTCTGAAGTTCTCAGGGGCTTTGCTAATGTAGTACCTGTGAAGGCTAAAAGGATTCCTGCTATGCAGAAAGCGTCATGGAGGAAGACTCCTCTAAGCTGTGAATTAGAGGAGAGAATGCAGAAAGGCTGCAAACGGACAAAAACGAAGCTTCATTTTCTGACATTTTCAAAAAGAGTTTAACAGAGCTAGGCAATCTTATTTTCCTAACATCATAAATGGGAATATTAACGACACTCATGCTCTTTTTTTTCATTACAGACTTGAAAATCAGACAAAAAACATTAGTGCTGATAAATGTATTAAATACAGTAAAATGACTAACTTGCTATTGCTGGATCTCAGTGCAGCGTTCCACACTGTTTATATTATAAAATGCTGCTAGACAGATTAGAACCATATCAGGCTCTCTGGAACGGGCATCAGACGGTTCAAAATATGCTTAGAAGGCAGAGGTTATTTAATCTGTATTTACTGTTATAAATCAGAGAAAACCACCATGCTGTGTGGAATCCCACAAAGATACATATATAAGAGCCCTTTCGTCTCACCTATACATGCTCGCTCCGGGCCAAATTCTCCAAGAGTACAAGGTGACTAAGCTGTGTAACACTCAGTTCTATCTAGTTCTGAAGACTGATATCTGTAAGTTTTATACTAGTTTATTACATTTTAACTCATTTCAATTTCTACGAAATTTTACTCTGCGCTGAATGTATTGCTTACTTTTCTTTTATGCTTTGTACCCTCACCTGATCTCTGTAAAGCACACTGAATGACGTCTGTGTATGATAAATGTGATACACAAATAAACTTGCCTCAGTCACATCCAGTGTGCAGTTGTGATGCGAAAAAAATGTAAACATTTCTGCACAATTCACAAAATTTGCATTTATTGTTTGCACCTTATTCAAATTGTAAGAACACCGGTGGTCTTTGGTGTAGGTTTTTGCTCAAGTTCTCTGCAGATGTTAGTGAGAGCCTATCTGGGGAAAACCTTAACCTCATCCACATTCATCAGTACAGAGTCAACTCTAATACCCTAGGAGTGCTGAAGGGGAAAGAGTCTGTATAAGTGGAAAGATCTGTGTGATCTGAGCAAGTTTTACACTGCTCTCTGTGAGGGAGATGACTAGGGGCATGGTATGATGTTTCATCACCTGCCTGTGAGGAATACCTCCACACCTGCTTCAACTGGGGAGGGAGGTGTAAGGGAGAGAGAATATAAGAAAGATAAGAAGAAAGGATGGATAAACAGAGATGGTGGGGAAAGAAAGAGAACAGAGAAAAAGAGAGAGAAAATTTATCTATACTTTAACACATCACAACACTTATTAACCCATGAAACCCTTCCCCTCCCCTCTCAAACTCCCAAACGTCCACAAAGCGTAAGTCATAACCAAAAACAGATTGTGTCAGAACGTTCATCTTACACACAAACTGTCAGTGGATCTTCAACCACAGTAACACACCACACAGTCATAAACTTTGGCATTCCTTAGTTCGTAAAAGGTAAAGTCCACACTGAGGCATCATCCAGTGCCTTAAACCCCAATGTTACTGCCCTATTGTGCCTTGTAAGCCATATGAATAATTTTCATATGTCCAAACAGATCATGAGTTTCAATAGAGGTTTCAGGTGAACACACCTAGCAAGCAAATGTTCCACTGTCTCAGCTCTCCTACAAACCTACAAACATCCATCATCAACAGGCCTCATGAAACACCCTCCTCTGTTCTTTTAGACACAGGCAATTTAAAAGTAAGTTAGAAGATTATCCCTCCGCTTCTGCTAGTCCCCAACAGCTGCAGACACTCATGCCAGGGGACAGGCAGGACGCACCTCATCTGGAAAACAGATCTGACTGCTGAAGGGAGTGCCTGCTGTTCCTCACTTATGAAATTCTCCATCAGTCTCACAGACCAGTGTGTTGTGACTGGAACTGTGCAGTCTTCTATGCCCCTTCACTTGGAACCAGCATATGAACCAGATCACTCAGTCCAGCGGAGATAAACTGGTTCCTTACAAAGTGCATCTTTACATATTTTTAAAGATGTAAAGATTTTCCTCCACATGCAGGGTCCTGGGTCCAAAACCCAATCACATGCATTTACAAGCAGCCTCGACACTCCTTAAATTGTAACATAAAAGTCAGGAAGTCCTGTTAGTTGCGGTACATTAGGATTCACAAGCGACAGCTGAAGATCCTGCCCTGGTGAGAAACCTGGGTGTCATGATTGACAACCAGCTCTCTGACCACATTGCATCTGTCTCTTGGTCATGTCACTTCACCTTATAAAACATCAGGACATACATGACTCAGTATGCCACCCAACCCACCCTCGTAGTGGGTCTCGCAGACCCTTACAGATGCTTCACAACACAGCCAGCCCAAAAGGTTGCATGTCACCCCACTGCTAATTGACCTACACTGGCTGCCCAAATTAAGTTCATTAACTCTTGCCTACAGAGGGACATCTGGGTTTGCATCAAGCTATCTTTAACCTATGATTTAGCCTTATGAATCTATTCGCTCCCTTGGAACATCGCCTGGCTCTGCAGACTCTTCTTTTTTGTGGTTCCTTGCTGGTGGAACGATCTGCCTAAGCTGATGAGAGCAGCAGAATCCTTCTCTAGCCTCAAAAACCTCCTGAAGACTCACCTGTTCGGAGAGCATCTCGTCTCCTAATGCTCCTAATCTTCTTGCATTACTTTTAGATAAAGAGTAACAATCAATACTCTTCTCTGGTTCTCACAGTGTCCTGAAACATGAATATTGTAAGTCACTTTGGGTAAAAGCGTCTGCCGAATGAATGTAACGTAAAGTAATGTACCTTCACTATGTCTGCATATTCTGTGAAAAAATCAGGCTCCTCAGACTCCTCATGCCATTTGCAAGAATCCACCCACACCTGAATCAAAATATCCCATCAGAACCTTGAGGAGTGTCTGGCAGAGTGTCCATCACTGCTCATGCACGTGCTCATTCTGAAAGGATTCAAAACTTTCTGCCATGTTTCTGCTTGACCAAGTTTTATCTAAATTGTAGCAAGGCAAAAGTCACTATAAAGCATGTTACATCCAGCTTTGTGCAGTTTAGTTCATGTTTTGTTCATGGCTTTGGGATTGGGAGGCAGTTGAGAGAAAGAGTGAGGGACCTGGAAGTTGTACTCACTCCAATTTTTAAGATAAGCCCGCTCTCGTCTCTTACGCCTCTTTTTATTTTAGAAATATTTCTTGCCTTCAGTCCTAAAAGAAATAGCATTGCTATTCTTGAACTGTAGTTAGTCCCATGACCTAAGACTGCCACAACTTCCAACCTCCACTTTCAATCTCCCACTCTACTGCAATACCAACATCACTGTGCGTTTCCTGTAGCAATGCAACATTCACAGCCTTCCTTACATATGATATAATCTAAAGCCTCTTCTTGCACTATTTATATTAGTGAACCTACACAGAGTTCCCACGCGCCAGAGGGGAAGAGTGTTGAGACAAGAAACAAAATGTAAAGACCCACCACTAAGGAAAGAACAAAGTCTTCATACATGATGTTCCAGATTAAACCAGACTCTTTTACACAGCAGTTAGTTTACATTGCTTCTTTCGTGACACTGTATACTGTAGTAAGTGTCAAATATATATCAAGCTGTGCTACAGTATAAACATGCCCGAGCTGGCAAGACAGTCTTTATACATCTCAGAACAGAATATGACCCTCCATAATCCTCAACCATTTCTTCTTCTATCATTTTCTTGTAGGGCTGCACAATATATCATCGGTTAATCGTTATCGCAATATCACTCTCTGCAATGAATCATGGAGTTCATGCAATCCATGCAGTCTTTAACCATCAAGGACACTGATTAGCTGAGGTGTTTTTGAATGGTCCATACGCTACATTTTCCTCCTGTATTATTTTTCCCATGATGTTTGTGTGACGAAAATATAATTGCTAATTTATCACAATTCTTTCTTACATTTTCCAACCTCTGTTTATCCCTTAGAATTAAACAGGCTGTTTACGGGCAGCCTTTTAAGGGCAGCACAGGGCTGACATGCATCTGAGAACTTCAGAATGACTGCAAGGGGTTAAACTACAGTCCGAGGAATAAACGATGATTTGAAAATGGGCTAAGTTTGCAGTTTAAATTCCATACATTGACTATGTCGATGGAGAAATGAACAGTCTTTGATTCAAGTCTGTTAAATTGCAGGAAAATGATGATATTACCCATTTGTCCATATAATTTGGATTTGTCCCTGTTGTGCATCCTTATTTTCTCATCTTCTCTATGGCTTTCAGTCACTAAATGTCTTTTTTTTAGACCCACCTGCTTCAAAGGTCCGGTCTTATTTTTGTTCCTATGAGCACATCACCTTGCTGTACCCCACACATCCCTTCCATGGGAAAATCTCCCTCCCCAAAAGTGCACACACACACTCCAACCCGGGCTTATCTGCTTCCTCCACAGTCTCTACAGCTCCACCCACCTGGGGAACAGTTGCTTCTTCCATTCTTCCAAGAAACATAGCCTCCTTACTAATGTGCTGCTATTTGTGCCCTGTGTGCTCACACTGAAAACAACGAGAGCTACCAGTTATATCAAAAACGGCACACATGTTACCCCAAGCTTAACCCATAGTGTCAAATCTGAGGCCTGGTCAGACTCATTAAGAAACATAAACAACTGTCGCTGGAACAACAGCATGTGTTTTATAGCACAAGCATGTGTTTTTAAATCCTAGCCTAACCAGTTCTCTCCCTCATTCTCAAACGGAGGCACATTAGACATAACTACTGTGGCCGGCGCTCCAAGCGGGGAGACGGGCTGCATTACTCCCATCAGTCAGATAACTCAATGATCCTACCTACCAGAACCTCCTTCTTCAGAAAAATCTCCGCCGCTTTTCACTCCACGATGCAGAGGAAATATTTTCACAGCCCACCCATTAACACACAGCTGCGCTGCCATCAGGAACACACCTGAACAGGAACACACCATGATGGAGAGACAGCACCTCTCCTCCAGACTGAGACTCTATGCTGGTGCAACCACCAGACAAATCAAACCTACTCACATATTACTGAACAAGTCCCAAAAGCACTGCAAAAAAAAATGTAATTGGCAAGGAGCCAATAGACATAATGACCTCCATTCAGAAAAAGAGAGAGAGAAAGAGACAGAGAGAAAGAGAGAAAATGAAAAACAAATACAAAGAAAGAGGATCAGAGGGAGGAGAAGAGATAAGAAACAAGAGAAGTATACAGTATATAGACTACAAAGGGAAAGAGAGGAAAAAGAGAAAATGTGAGAAAAAATGAAAAGGTGAAAGAGTAGTGAGAGATAGAGGGAAGGGGGAAAGGAGAAAGAGAGATAATAGGGAAAGGGGACAGAAAGGAAAAGAGAGAACGAAAAGAAATAAAACAATTATAGAGAAAGAGAAAAGAGAGAAAGTGAGAATTGAGAAATACAGAAAAAACGTCTTGGTTGATGTACTACATGTGGGGGGTTATGTAGGGTGGAGGGTCAGAGCTGACACAAGAAACTTGAAAACCTCTGACTAGGAGCAAACGTCAACAGTGGAGAGTCAGACAACTGAGGTCATTCCTTCCTCTTTCAGTCAGGATGTGATGGGATGTTTCAACACATAATTACAGCAGCTTTTAAAAAAACTTAAAGAAACTTAAAGAAACTGCACACACACACACACACACACGCACACACACACACACACACACACGCGCACACACACAGAGTATGTACAAAGTATGTACAAAGAAGGCACAAAGTTTCATGCCACGAAACAAAACCTGAAACAAAACATCATATTGCATCATTGCTCAAAGTGAAATTATCTCTCAATATAAAAACTCTTTTTGATTTTTTACTCATTAAAGTTACGTTTCAAGATCACCCGCGTATAGTGAGAAAACATGAATATGTGATGTGGAAAAAAAAAAGCCTAAAAATGCCTATTTTTATAGTGTAAACCCTAAATATGCTCCCAAAACACTTTAATTATATTTACAGTAATAGAAATACAGGAACAAAACGGAAAACACAGGCACAGTCAAGATGCTACACGGGGGAAATTCTAGACTGCAGCTGCCACAGATGCGTCACAGGGCAGCGGCCAATCAGCAGCAAGGAGACATAAATAGCGTTCTCGGATTGGCTACTTTCGAACCTCCCACATTTGAGTACAGGTGACTGTGACATCCGGGCCTCGTCCGCCACGCCCCCTCGTCCTCGTGCTAGTTGTTTATGTTTGGGTGAGCGCTGAGCAGCGGAGGCTCATTCCGTTCAGGAGTGTCTGTTTGCCTTATTAACCGCCGCACCCAAACATAAACAACAAGCACGAGGACAATGGGACATGGTGGATGAGCCCCAGTGGTCTTAAAAGCAAAAAAAATTGCGGAGGACATCTGCAGTTTCTGCGTAGGTGCGGGGGGTTTCCGCAAACAATTATTAGTGTGGTTTTCAAAAAAAATCAGACACTGAAGTCCAACTGCTGAGCCACGATTAAGTGGGGGTTAACTGTATACCTGAAGTAGGTCTACATCTGTTCCAAGCTGGATACACTAATAAACAGCAACAGTTAGTCACTGGCAATGTTGAATATGGGGAAAAATGTATTCTTCGGTCATGTCACTTTAAAAGAAAGAAGATCTATAATTCTCAATATAGCTCAATAATGCTCACATGATTAGTTTCGTCATGATGAAAAACTGCAATTCACCACAGGAAATGTAGGGGGCTAAGGTTATGTAATTAGACTGTAAAATAGATCACTGCACAAGCCAAACTTTGAACTTAAAATATTAATAGTCAATTTAGATTCAGATCATTAGCATAAACAAACATAAACAGAAGAGACAGCAGAATAAGGCTGACTGGGGCCCACTGGCCCCCCAACCCACATCCCAGCACAGATGGACCTAACCACTCTGCCAATACACACTGAACACACACACACACACACACACACACACACACACACACACATGCTGGAGCCAGGTTAAGAGGACAGCCAAGACGAGGGCAAGACAAATCAACTGGCTTTCATTCCCCTCACCAGGGCCGTTTCTCTGTCTCTCTCTCTCTCCTTCTCTCTCATCCTGCTTTCACATCTCTCTTCTTCTTCCTCTCTCCCGTTCTCGTCCTTTTCTCTTCTCTCTCTTTCTTTCTTTGCCCTTTCCTTGCCTCTTTCTCTTAGCCTCATTTTTTCATTCGTTCTCTCCTTCTTTCTCAGTGTTTTACTTCCCCTCTATTTGTCTTCCTTCCCCTTTTTTTCTTTCTCTCTCTCTCTCTCTCTCTCT
>JBBJLS010072699.1:0-10205 GCA_037577275.1 Bryconaethiops microstoma
TTTGCTGGCAGAAAGAAACCCACTGCTGATATAAACACATTCAAACTATTTTCATAGGTGCCTAAGACTTTTGCACATGAATACACATATACATATATATGTGTGTGTGTGTGTGTGCGCAGTGGGGAAAATAAGTATTTGATACACTGCCGATTTATCAAGTTTTCCCATGTACGAAGAATGGAGGGATCTGTAATTTTACACCTTAACTGTGAGAGACAGAATCTAAAAAAAATCCAGAAAATCACATTGTATGATTTGTAAATAATTAATTTGCATTTTATTGCATGAAATAAGTTTTTGATACAATAGAAAAACAGAACTTAATATCTGGTACAGAAACCTTTGTTTCAATTACAATTACAGAGGTCAGATGTTTCCTGTAGTTTTTGACCAGGTTTGCACACACTGCAGAGGGATTCTGGCCCAAACCTCCATACAGATCTTCTCCAGATCCTTCAGGTTTCGGGGCAGTCACTGAGCAACATGGAGTTTCAACTACTCCATAGATTTTCTATTGGGTTCAGGTCTGGAGACTAGCTCGGCCACTCCAGGACCTTGAAATGCTTCTTACGGAGCCACTCCTTAGTTGCCCTGGCTGTGTTTCGGGTCATTGTCATGCTGGAAGACCAGCCATGACCCTTCTTCAGTGCTCTGACTGAGGGAAGGAGGTTGTTGCCCAAAATCTCGTGATTCATGGCCCCATCCATCCTCTCCTCAGTACTGTACAGTCGTCCTGTCCCCTTCGCAGAAAGCATGATGTTTCCACCTTCATGCTTCACGGTTGGGATGGTGTTCTTGGGATTGTACTCATTCTTCTTCCTATTCTATTTTGGTCTCCTCTGACCACATGACCTTCTCCCATGCCTCCTCTGGATCATCCAGATGGTCTTTGGCAAACTTCAGACAGGCCTGGACATGTGCTGGCTTGAGCAGGGGGACCCTGCAGGGTTTTAATCCATGACGGCGTAGTGTTACTAAAGGTAACCTTTGAGACTGTGGTCCCAGCTCTCTTCAGGTCATTGACCAGGTCCTCCCATGTAGTTCTGGGCCGATCCCTCACCTTTCTCATGATCATTGATGCTCCACGAGGCGAGATCTTGCATGGAGCCCCAGTCCGAGGGACATTGACAGTCACCTTGAGTTTCTTCCAGTCTCACCAAGCTGTTTGCCTAATGTCCTGTAGCTCATGCCAGCCTTGTGCAGATCTACAGTTTTGTCCCTGGTGTCCTTAGATAACTCTTTCTTTTAAATCCTGCATTAACAATAATTCCAGGTCTGCGTATCTTCGCAATATAAACCATCTCCGTTCTTTCCTCACTCCTAATGGTACTGCCACTCTCGTACATGCTCTGGTAACTTGACGCATTGAATATTGTAATTCCATATAGGTCGGCATCCCTCACAAGGCTTTTATTACAGGCTTCTGTTGGTCCAGAACTCTGCCGCTCGTATTATTATTATTAATACCGCATTGATTTCAAAATTTTGCTATGAACATTTAAAGCACTTCACAACCTGGCACCTTCATATCTGTCTGATCTGTTACATGTTTATACACCATTCGTACTCTGAGGTCTATCTCTTCTAGTCTGCTCTCCACGCCCTCTGCTCGCTCATCCACCATGGGGTTTAGGTCCTTCAGCTTTGTTGCTCCCCATCTTTGGAACTCCGTAGCATTGATTCACTTCTCACCTTCAAATCCAGACTCAAAACTCATCTTTGTAAACTTGCTTATTCCCTTTGATTGTGTTTTCTGACTATCACTTGCAGTTTTGCATTTTTATGATTACTCAAATTTTTATTTATTCTTATTCTTGTTTTGCTTTGCTTTTAAAATTTTTGTCCTTAAGTGCCTTGAAAGGCACCCTTAAATAAAATGTATTATTATTATAACATGCAGACCAAGTACACCCCTAATGGCATTTCAGTAGGATAATGCTACCTCCCAGTTTGTGGAACATGAGGCCTCCACATTTTCCAGATTCTCACTCTGATCTGTGCGATGTACTGGAAAAACTAGTCATTTCCACCTCGCAACTTAAAGGACTTCAAGGATCTTTTGCTAACATCTTGGTGCAGACCCTACAGAACAGCTTCAGAGGTGTCGTGGGGTCCATGCGTCAATGGATCAGAGCTGTTTTGGTGGCACAAGTGGGTCATTCACAGAATTAGCCAGGTGTTTTTTAATGTTATGGCTGATCAGTGTTTTGAGTTAAATTATGGAAAGAGTTGAGCAGGTGGACATCTAGAACAGGCTTGGTTGTGATATCAACTCTTTTCAGTAACACTCAGTGTGTAGTTTGTGTTTCGTTATGAATTGTCATGAGAAAACAGTGCACAAAACTGTCTCTACACTGGACACATGAAGTGAGCTTGATATTTTTTTTTTGTGCCTGTTAAACCAAAATAACCAATCTACAGACTTGTCAGGAAATAACTTCAGCGACTGTGGTTCAGTAGTTCTTTAAGCAGTCCTCAGGGAACCCAGACGATCCAGATTTTAGCTTCAACCTAACTTGCATCCACGTGGAACGCCTGAGGGTTCCCAAGGACTGGTTTGAGAGCTGCTTTATTCGTGGTAACTCATGTAAACGCAAATTACAACAAATTAAAACAAAAATGAAACTTTTTGTAGCTTAAGTCCATATAAACTTTCTGAAGTGTTTCCACATATAGGAAAGATCAAGGTAAGCAAATAAAATAGGGTCACTTTTATCAACCTCATGGATTAGTTTCTCACATGCTTAGGCTGGTTAAAAGGTATTTTGATGAAAGGCTTCAAAGCTGAATTTAAGATAGAACATCTTTGTTAATTACAGTGGGAGTGTATTGGTTGTCGCTGTGCATCTTTTAGATGTTCAGACAAGATTTTGGTCATTACAGTTTTGTCAGGACTGTTACCGTAAATTAAGTCGTCTTGTTGGTGTTCCAATTTTTAGCTTGTTTGTCGTTAAGTTCCAGGTGAGCAAGGCAGAGTGAAATGTAGAGAGATTGCGTGCCTGAAAGATCTCGGAACTCGTCGAACCCAACGAGCCAATCCCGTTGCGACGCCATGATGCTTCATATAAGTTCTACAAATACACACAAATATCGGTTCGTATCTTGCAGTCTTATGACAGGCTTCCAAAAGACAAGGGAACGACAAGAGAAATATTGAGAATTTTATTGCAACTACTTGAAAATAAAATCCCATAACCGCATCCGAACCGCAATGGATCGAGACAGTGCCGTCACCTTAATCAGGGAATAAGGCTGTAAAAACCCTTACAAGAATCTAAGCAGCATTTAACAAGTGTTACTTACTCTGCAGTAAGGCCCATACACTCTTCACTTTCATTTATACCTACACATTTAGAAGGGAACTAACAGTGGGAAGGATTTACGACCCCAGTTCACATGAAGAACCTGACTGATAGGACTGATATCTAACGTCGGTGAGTAAGAAGACACTCAAAACGAGGGTACAGATAGTGATGAATGTTCATTTTTCCATCCTGAAAGGCTTCCCCTAAATGAGCAAAAGCACCTCATTCAGGTCAGCATTATACTCCAGGATGTGAAGAACTATTTTCCTTCAAAATCTTTCCAGGAGCCTAAATAGCCAAGAAACTGAATACCTCTAACCATATATTTTGATTCCCCCCCCGCCTCCAAAACTATCCCCTTTTAAACAACCCAATAAAAAGCACACTTTTGGTTACATATGAGGAAACCCGTGTGATCCCTCTAAACAAAAGATTCAAGTGAGATATATTTCTTTACATATTCATGACTGGACAACATAAAGGGACAACTGTGATACATAAAGACAGATGTGAAGGTTTATGTCCACATTGAGATTTCAAACAAATCAGTTATATAATAATAATAATAGCAATAAAAATATAATAACCCTTTTGTACCCAATATCAACAGAACATCGTAGAAAAAAAACAAAATACAGAAATAAAGCAAATGGTCCCATGGTAACAATCAAAGAGGAGGAAGGTGGCATGGTATGGGGTAGCTTTGCATTTGTATGTATTAAAAAAAAAAAATTACTTCATGTTTTCCTTGTTCCCTACTGCTATTGGCAATCACTCTGTAAACTTGAGACTCCGATTCTCCGAAGTAACACAGCCAAATAATCAAGTAAAAATACAAATAAAAGGAAAAAGCAAGCAAACAAAAACAATTGGATTATAAAGGTGGACTATGAAGCTGAATTTGTGGATTAGAAGAGTAGCACTGGAAACAATTTGATACTGCTGCATCAGTCTCATACACTGGACAGTCTCTCTGTACTTATACAGGTCTTAGCATGAGACAAACATCAGAGAAGGTTCTTATGAAGTTTCACCAAACCTTCGAAGACGTCACTACATTGTATTGCCAATAATTATTGTGGAACAAACAGTCCCATCTCTGGAAGAAGGAATAAGTTGGACCCAACTTAATTTCTCCCCAAATAATTTGGGTCCAATTCCACCCATGGCCACACAAAACCACAGTAGAATGAAGGCTAGGTTTCCTCCAAGACCACCACAACTTTCTGAACAGCTGCCAATACGGTGCATTGGATGGATCAACACACTTGGAGGAGAACACTAACTGCTAATGCTGTTACATCATGTCTGGAGATCTCTTACACTCCACTGAATTCACGAAAGCGTTCTACAGCGTAAATGTTTACTGACAGAATTCAGCATTAGCTTTTATTACGAATGCTTCTAATGAACGAAACCAGGCAAAAACTGTTGCCCTTGGTGTTTGATAGTACGCTACAGATGCAGCAGATCAGATTTGAGGCTGAAAAAGGCAGCGGCTCAGACGAACATCTCAATGGCTTTAGCTCGGACCACCTTAAACTAAAAACTGACTCGATTAAGCTTCATAATACACAGCTCTAATTTATTCTCAAGACAGATAATTTTGAATTTTTCCCTGATCACCTAGACGAAGACTCCCCTACCAAGCAAAACAACCAGCGTATTGATATCCTGTTATGTGATGCAGACATATACCTAGTATACAAACGCATTAGGTATAATGTAGATTACCCTTGGTCAAATAACATTATTTATTTTTTTTAATGTGAAAACAAATGCACATCCTCTAAGCGAATGTAGTTTGGTACATTTTAATGGAGAGTTTAATCGACAGTACGCTACAGACGCAACAGATCAGATTTGAGGCTGAAAAAGGCAGCGGCTCAGATGAACATCTCAATGGCTTTAGTTTGGACAACCTTAAACTAAAAACTGACTTGATTAAGCTTCATAATACACAGACTGCATTTTTTCTCAAAATAGATAAAGACTGTAACATTGACACAAGGAAACTGTTCAAGTAACTACAGGAGGCAGAGTATCCCTACGGTCATGGTTTCACTGTTCAGCCAGAAACGGCGGTTTTCAGCTGAAGTGATTAGGCACAGAAGAAAATCACTACACAAAGCGACACAGAACAACAGTAACATCTGGACTCCCTGCTTCAGTAACTAGGAACATCACTCAATTGAGCAATGCTCGACTTACTCCTTGAAAAACAACAACTAGTGCAAATCTGCCATCTCCAATTTGGCAAAACTGACATCACATTTCTGACATCAATGCACATCAGATTTGGCATCATCACAAAAAAAAAAATAAATAAAAGCTTGATGCATGCCTTCACTTCATAAAACAATTGATCTATCCACATCTCTTCATTATAAAAATCTGTTTGTTTTGACCTATCCACTCAACACAATAACCTTAAAGTCTTTGGAAGTCTGTTACATTTATTGCTGGATAAATAAATGTAACAGACTTCTGTCTGGAATCTGTAACAATAAACTATTAGTCAACAAATTTAGGTAATCTGGACTATAACAACTTTTGTAGCTACAAGAGCTGTATGACCACAAAAAACAAAGGCAAACAAACAACTTTGATTGTTTTTAAAGGGTTTTTAAAGCTGCAAGTAAAACTGATCCCACCACTGTACCCCTGTCAGGGTCCAATGGTCCAATTCTGATCAGAACACACCACAAGGCCAAAGAAGCTACGCGACACCTCGTCTAATTCATATGCTATTAAGAGCCAGATCTAAATATCCAGGCATTTGTACCAGATAAGTGATACCAAACAATCACAGAGGGGACAAATTTGAGGATTTTCTGAACGCATAAACTGTTAAATATCATTAAATATGCAGTTGTACCATCACAGAGCAGCTAATGGGTTAAAAAATGGCCACCCCATACCTTACCACTGCAAAAAAAAAAAAAAGGACAGGGCTACTATAACAACTGAGGATTATAGTATGAAAAGAACATAAAAGTAAAGAAAATTACCAGTATAAAAGAACAGAAGTGTATCGGATTGTTTTCATAACATTTAGTAGTGTGTGTGTGTGTGTGTGTGTGTGTGTGTGTGTGTGTGTGTGTGTATATGATAGGTCATGGGGATGATTCTACTCCACTGTAACAGATTTGGCCAAGTTCCTTGGGCAGTCCACCTGCATGGAGAAAAAGAAATGACATATTGAAACAGTACAGATCCACTGCACTGATGGCCTTTATCAAGTTTAATCAGCTACACATTACACAAATGGGACCCCATTACAAGCCTCTGTACTCAGCTCCATTTATGTGCACAGATCTTTCTGCCATGACGACTACTTTAAGAAGTGAAAGATTAAGACCTTCATTATATCTGGGATTTGATCTGCAACCTACTGTTCATGCAAGATGACCTAAGAGTATTTTGGAACGAGAGTTCTCTGCATTCTGCACCCTGAATCCAGAAGAGAATAAGAGTGATTTTAGGAGGGATTTAAGAGGGTCTAACTTTATACTGACTGTACCCAAGTTTGTACATGGCGTATTTTGTTTTTCCAATATGCTTGACTCAGAAGATACATCAAATGTTTTTATGTTAAATCCATACAGAGCTGGTGTTCTTGTTCGTTTCACAAAAGAAATCAACTAAATGTGTAATCTGTAAACTTTTGCATTCATCAGTACCTGATCTGGGAGCGAAAATTAAGTTACAGTGTCCCATTTAGACAAAATAATTTTGTGAGGGAGACATAGAAGAAAGAAAGAAAGACAGAAAGACAGACGGACAGACAGACAGTGTGTGTGTGTGTGTGTGTGTGTGTTCTCTTACATCATAGCCGCGCAGCACAGCCAGATGGAAGGACAGCAGCTGCAGTGGGATGACGCTGAGGATGCCCTGCAGGCAGTCCACACAGTGGGGCACTTTAATAGTGCGGCTGGAATTCTTTATGGTCTCATAGTCGTCCCTGTCACAGATCACTATGGGACGACCCTACAGAGAGACAACACACAGAAGGAGATGACATTCAGATAAAGAGAGAGAAATGTCTGCTCTTTTTATAGCAAACCACCCCTCATGATGGTTTTTCTTTTGTTTTTGTTTGTTAATTTTGGATTTTTCCCCTGATTGTCTGTTCCACCACTCACAGGCGAAGACTCCCATACCAAGCAAAACCACCAGCGTGTTTTTTTTGGAGTGTTTATTGATATCCTGTTATGTGATGCAGACAAATACCTAGTATACAGTAGTATTACCCTTGGTCAAATAACATTGTTTATTAATTTTTTATGTGAAAATAATTGCACGTCATCTAAAAGAATGCAGCTCGGTACATTTTAATGGACAATTACTGCTTATATGCTAAAAGTAATATACTGGTAAATAATAAAACATTAAATGAGGCATATATATATATTTTACACACTGGTGAAAAAAAAAAAAGCGCCACATTTTATGTTTTATTTTTGATCATTACATTAAATTTAGCAAATAAATAGTAATTGTGCATTACAATGTACAGAACTGTGTGTGTGTGTGTGTGTGTGTGTGTGTGTGTGCCCGTCCAAAACTGTGACCAGGAGTCTTTTTTCATATGACTGTGTTCTTTGATGGTATTCTTTTGTCTGTGTAGCTCTCCTGCCAGAGTGCAGAGGTATGTGTCAGTACTAGTGTGTGCTGCGCTTGTGTGTGAATGCATGAGCTCTTACTTGTCTAGCTACCACTTGCTGCAGAGCGTTTTGGCACTTGGTGTAGGTGTGGTCTCTCATGATGATCATAATAACTGGCATGAGTTTGTCCACCAGAGCCAGAGGCCCATGCTTCAGCTCTCCTGCCAGGATGCCCTCCGAGTGCATGTACGTGATCTCCTTTATCTTCTACAGTAACACACAAACACACCATGGTTTAACAGTAATGCTTAAAGTAGGAGTGCAACAGTAACTACACACACACCAACCCTCATGCTTCATTCACTCTGTATTAAAATGTATTTACTCACTTAAACCAACTGCAGCATTAAAGACTATACAACTAATTATATTATCTTTTGTTAAATAATACTTGGTTACAGATTTATTTTCCCGGTTTCCCCCAAAATGGGGGAATATAATACATGCTTTGTGTCTCATTTGCCTCTATAGTTTTGCACTCATGGTACGAGGCGAGACTAATCTAGCTAACGAGCAACGGAAAAATTGTGCATAAATCACACATCTGCCACAAATACAAAATTGGGGAAAAAATTCAGGCTCCAAGACTGATACTACTGCTATGCAAGGTCTTTTGGTGCATTTCTATAGATAACAGTGTGTCATAGAGTGCCAGAAACCTCATAAAAACCCCAAAAACTTAGTAACCAGAGTGCAATGTGAATGTCACTCAGTTCAATAATCGACATGTTTGGTGTTAAATACTGTTTACTGTGTCTTATTATTTATTCTTGATACGGACTGCTGCTATTTTTTGATACCTGTACTGTTAGTTCTTGTTATATACATCTACTATATATCTACTTATTCATCACATCAATGCTAATAGGTCTTACTCATTTATTTATTTATTGTATCTCCTCATACACCAGTCTGTTCTGGTACAGCGGATTCATTCTACATTCAACATTTGTCTCCTTAAATACTGGCATCCACTTGAATATCACATTCTTTGTTATTTGCTTTATATATTTTATACTTATTGTTACAAGAGAAGCATCTAGAGAGCTGCCAATATTATCTGGATGCACTGTACATTCCTGTGTATTGCAATGGCATTAACGATATTTTATTCTGTTCTTCTACAAGCAAGCCTATTTGAGGCTACTAAACAACTTAACATAGTTTAGCTAAGCAGGAAATGTTGTAGTGATCAACTACATTGAATAGGAAGAGGGAAAACAACACAACCTGGATTAATAACGGTCAACTTCACCTGAAACTGACCCATCTTTAGAGGCAAAACCCTAACAGGATCAGGAGCCCTGACCGATTTGAATGTTGCGCAGCTTCAACAGCAGAGCGGCATCATGCGAGCGTCTAGTCACGAGTTGTTTTTGGGCCGGCTGGAGCATTTTTGTGGGACGAGCTGTCTAATAAGAGTAAGCACATGGGGATGGCTTCTTGGCTGCCTGCGCTTCTCCTCCCTACCGATGTGAGCCCGGGTTGACATACGGCGGAACAGCAAGTCAAATTCAGACGGATTTATTTACTGTTGCACAAGCTCCGTCAACAGCCTCTAGATGAGAATATCACTATGCGGTGCAACAGAGATGAAGTAGAAAGTGAAAGCTGCGATTGGAATATTACACACTGATAATATTTAGAGGTCTGGAGCTTCCAGTTATTGTGGCTTTTCTGTACATTTGACTTGTATCACGTTATCACTTGAAAATGATTATCTAATTGCATAACCAATTACATTTACTTCACAGTCTGTGTTTGTGGTTTAGAGAATCCCTGACTGTTTCAATGAGCTTCATCTGAGAAATAAAAACAGAAAGAGGTGCTTCGGTGTCTCCATGTGTAACCAGTGCAAGGTTCGTTTGCACATGTTTTCTTAGTGCCCAGCCATGACAAAACAGTGCTAGTCTAGATGTAGCGCGCGCTTAGAGCCAAGGCCTTCATAACTGAGTTAATTACGTGAGCCGCTTGCGTGTAGAATCCCGCTGTTCGAGAGGATTTACCAGCAGCTCGTTAATGATGCTGTTGCTTGGAAATGTATTGGACTGTTCTTTTTTTACTGCAGGAAGAACTAGTCTGGTTTCGATACCAGAAACGACCAGGGTATGAAACAAAAGTAAGGGGGTGGGGGTTGAACAAAGAAGGAACGAGAGAGAGAGAGAGAGAGAGAGAGAGAGAGAGAGAGAGAGAGAGAGAGAGAGAAACAAAGAAATGCGAACTCGGGGTC
>JBBJLS010072700.1:0-10205 GCA_037577275.1 Bryconaethiops microstoma
TTAGGGCCTTTTGTGAAGTGGTGTTTTTTTCTGTGAGGCAGCCCTCTGAATTGCCAGACACATTTCTGAACTATTTCCTAGTTCTTGCCAGAACTCGGATAGAGTTATTAAAGTGCCTTTTGAGAGCAATTACAACTGTTCTGCGCAATTTTGTGCTATATTCAGAGAGGATGAGATGCAAACATTTTGCGCAGTGCTGACTGTTTGCTTTAAAGTAGTTTTGAGCGAGATTTCTTAACTCTTTTCAGTGCACTGCGTTTCAAAGCATCAAGTGACGTTATCTGTCCACACTGGTGAACTAGGCCTGCGTCTGCTTGCTTATTGCTTAGCAACCGTTCCACAACTTACTAGGCAGAGATGGGACACAGACATTACCTACAGTTGGGCGTTTTGTTAGCTAACTTAGCTAGTAAGCATGAATAACCGACTTCACAAACTGAAAGTGTTCCGTTAATGTTACAGAGATGGTTAACTATACGGCGCTCCGTGCTTGAACATAATCAGGTGAGTTTTCCACCTAACGTTGTTGCTTCACTTGCTAGATACACCAAGTGGACAAAAGTACTGGGACAAACCTCTTAACCCTCCTATTGTGTTCCGGTCAAATCTGACCGATTTTCAAAATTTCTCTCTAGAAAATCGGTTTACTGTGAGGTTCCATGATTTGTTTACATAAGGCACTGGAATGTATAATAAATATTTGAGATTTTTTATTACATTTTATGTGTTTTATTGAACTTATAAACGCTAATGGTGTTCCCGGTCAAAAATGGCGGTCATTAAAAATGGATTAGAAAGACTATGATTAGTGTATAAAATAGAGTTTAAGAACATTTATCCACCCCACCATGCTGGTGCCTTTGAGCACATGCACAAACACACTAAAGTGAACATTCGGTCATACGTGAACACACCACAGCAAACAGTGTGAACAGTACGAAATTCTTCCTCTGCATTTAACCTATTCACCACGTGAAGCAGGGGGCAGCCAGGAACACGGCGCCCGGGGAGCAATGTGTCGGGTACATCAGGGGTGCCATTAGCAGTCTTGGGAATCGAACCCACGACTTCTTGATCGCCCTAACCACTAGGCCACCATCTGCCACCACATGTCCCCTATCTCCAATATTTACTCCATGGGAACCACACATGTTGACAGTTCATTAAAATAAAAATGCAACATTGTTTCAATCATACATACAACTTTCTCGCAGCTCTAGTGTATTGAGATTTTGCTCACAGTTCATTCTGTGGCATCACAATCGCTAAGTGATATGCTGTGCGTGAGTGTCTGGATTGCATCTCTGAATATGGCTCTGATCAGGAGGAGAGAAGCCAGGAAGTTGACAGTGGGGAGGCTTTAGAGGAGGAAGTATCAGAGATCGAGGATGACCCATCTGAGGTTGTTGTAACATTTCAGTCCAAAAATGGGAATTTCTCCTGGATGTCCTCCCCACCTGAGACAAGAGGCCGGCTTTCATCTGAAAATGTCATTAGGATGACTCCAGGCATGACGAGGTATGCTATGTCCTGAGTGGATAGCATGTAGTCCTTTTTCCAACTCTTCCTCACAGACTTAATCCAAACAATAGTCATGAACAGGATAAAGAGTTTATGGAGACACCTGGAAGGAAGGAAGTAGACCAGATTGACATTGACACCTACATTGGTCTGCTGATTTTGTGCGGTGTCTACAGATAAAAAAAATCTGAATCCAGTTTATGCAACTATGTCACTGCAGACATTTCATGTCTTATCCTGTGTGATTTGTTTTGATGCCAAACGCACAAGAGCAGGACATCGTCAACACAAGTTGGCACCTATCAGGGAAGGTGGCAGAAATGAGTGGAGTGCCTGCCACTCAATTACAACCCAGGTCCTGACATCACTGGTTGTACAGTCTAAAGATATGGGTAGCATGTGATGCAAAGACAAGTTATGGCTGGAACATGCAGGTTTACACAGGCAAACCAGCTGGTGGTGTTCCCAAGAAGAACCAGGGAAAAAGGATGTTCCTGATTCCCTCATACAAAGGCGGCAACTCCTTCCTCTAACACCATCCTCTGCCTCATTGGTGAGAGATGTGCAAATTTCAGCAGCTAGACCTACGTCCACTGGATAAGAAGGACGCAAAACAAAGAGGTGCCAACTGTGTGCACCACGAGATGTAAAGACAAGCTTTGTCTGCCACAAATGCAGCAATTATATCTGCAAAGCACATGCAACAACCACAATGGATTGTCCAACATGTTCATGAGAAGACAAGAAAACGATGTTAATGTGTTCTGACCTAACTGTTGTAACAAAGTTTTGTAATATGTTTTCTCATATGGATTTGTTCTTTTGTCTTTACTAAATAAATCATACCGTTCACTTTTGACCGGCAATACAACAGATGTTACTTTGT
This sequence comes from Bryconaethiops microstoma, assembly GCA_037577275.1. Taxonomy (NCBI): domain Eukaryota; kingdom Metazoa; phylum Chordata; class Actinopteri; order Characiformes; family Alestidae; genus Bryconaethiops; species Bryconaethiops microstoma. The sequence continues at coordinate 2,408 of JBBJLS010072700.1, forward strand.
GTCCTTGGTAAACACTGAAATTAGGTACTCCATAAAGACATGGTTGGATGAATTCATTGTGGAAGAACTTGACAACCACATCCAACACCTCTGGGATGAACTGGAACAGAGATTGCGCACCAGGCCTTCTTCTGCAACATCAGTGCTTGACCTCATAAATGCTCTATGGAATGAATGGACACAAATTCCCATAGAAAAACTCTAAAATGTTGTGGAAAGCCTTCCAGGAAGAGTGGAAGCTGTTATATCTGCAAGGGGGGTATTTGAATGCAATGCCATTACTTTTGTCCATCTAGTGTAGTTATTAAATTGTTTTTACGAAACGAGTCTGTAGTAAATTGATCTCATGTTTGTATTAGCATGACTGTAATAATATACTTGTTCATTAAAAGGTTAGTTTACATGTTAAAATAATCAGCTGCCTACGTTTGTGACACAAGACAGCTGTACCCTTATAGCGAGTACTGCTTTAGCTGTAGTCTATATTGAATTTTAGTAGTATTTAATTTATCAAACAATATTTCTAAAATATAGCATTACCACAGGGATTATTTATTTTTCTGCAAACACATCAGCATGCTTGTTAGTGAATAGATAATGTTTACAAGAGCGCAGTTAGTGTAATCCCAAAAGCTATTTAATAATAAACAAAACTGGCATTATGAATGTTTCGATTTTGTTGTCATTTGTTTTCTGTCAGTTTTTACAATGAAGTTAAATCAAGACATAAGTTGACAGAGGCCTCGATTTCTTTAAAAAATGTAATCATTTGTTATTTATACTTTGGCTAATAACAATATTTGAAACATTTGAAGACAAGAAATGCTTTGACCTATAAAATTATACAGTCTGTAAAATGAATTGATTCACAATGGAGTCTTCTTGCCCTGAGGTAAATTGCCCCTTTTGAAGATTTGTTGTGCTATACAAACAAAATTGACTGCTGTTCTATCTCCCAAAACTGTGATTAGTTTCACACATTATCATTCTGTAGAGACTGCACTTACACACAATTTGGTTAAGCTTCACAGTAAATGGACAATTTCCTAAAAGGGTGGACTTTCCATAATAAAACTATTACTTATTCTTACTGTAAAATAACATTTAGTTGATGGGCACATAAAGAGTGGTTTAGATAACTGGTTTAGTATTTTGTTTAGGGAATGGAAAGTTACATTTAGGATTAGGTATAGGGGTAGGTTGTACATTTATATTTTACACTATCTAGACATTGTTAAAATAAAAAAAAAATCTGTTTTTTCTGTTAGCTGAAAAAACAAAAGCATTTAAAAAAACTTACCATTGCACAAACTCAATAAAAATATAATATTAACGTAAATTACAGGGAAATATACTTTTGCTCTGCGCTGTCTTTAACTGTTAAGACTACAAGCAGTGGAATGATGGAAGAAAAAAAAAGTTCTCATGATACAAGATGGTGACATGTCATGCATATAAGTAAATATGCCCAAAGAGGTCACTTCCAGAAACCCTTCCAGCTATATTAATGTCTTAATGACCAAATTTTAATATAAACCTTTGTTTTTTGAACACGCATTCATCTTTAGGTTCTCAGCTGGTTTTCATTCCAAATAAACTGGAACACCTGAATCTACTTGTTTATTACAGGTGAACAGGATAACAGGGCTAAGACCAACAGACTCACCTAGATCAGGTAAATAAAGGCAAATGACAAGAAAACGGGGAAGACAGAACATTACAAAAAGCCAAAAACCAGGGAAAGGACAGGGAAAACATTACTTTTCCAGAATTAAAAAAAGTTTAATAAGCAAAACACAAGGCTCAAACCTGAAAACACATAATACTGGGTGTTGTAGAAAGTGTTTCATAACACATGACTTAGATAAGATAAGATAAGATAAGATAAACCTTTATTAGTTCCACAAGTGGGAAACTGTCACGGCAGAATGTAGACAGTACAAAGGTAAGAGCAGCAAAAATTAAAATAAACAATAGAACAGAATAAAAAACTATACCAACAATACAGCAATACAGTATAAAATGTAAACTATACAATCTAGAACTATCTAGAATTATAAAACATGGACATCTGTAAAATATATGTGTGTGTGTATGTGTGAGATATATATATATTACATATATATACACACACACAGGCCTACATGTATATGTAAACTATACGTAAATGTATGTAAGTACACAATGGGGTGGATATATAAATAAATATAAGAACAATGAATGGAGAGAGAGAGAGAGAGAGATAGATAGATAGATAGATAGATAGATAGATAGATAACCCGCTTTTCACGGGCATGAATTATAGTTTGGTATAAGCAGGTAAATACAGTAATAAATTCATTTAATTTACTGTAAGAAAAATACAGGGCTTTAAGAAGAACAAAACGAAAAACACGAGAATACTCCAGATGCTCCGCAGCAGCCAATCAGCAACGAGGAGAAATAAATAGCATTCTGGGATTGGCTACTTTCAAGCCTCCCGCATCTGAGCACAGCGGTATTTCACCATACCAAGACGCGCTTTCTTTGTGTTTCTCTCCACAGGAAAAAAAAGTTATTTTTTATATGGAAATGTAGTTGAATTCATGTTAATATTTATTTTACAAAATATATTTGTTAATAATTTAGTACTAAAATACATCTAAAAATTTATATATTGGCACGAAAAAAGCTGTGATGTCTGGGCCTCGTCCCCCATTCCCCCTCGTCCTCCAGCTGGTTTGTTTTGTGTTTGGGTGCGGTTTGGGTGTGGCGAATGAGGCCTGGACCCTGCAAAAGCCAAAAAAATGCTGTGGATATGTGCAGGTTCCCTTAGTGTGGGGGTTTCAGCAAACAAATATTAGTTCGGTTCTCAGACAAAATCCTCTATGGACTGAGACCGCGACTGCTGATCCGAGTTAAAGGTGGGTCTCTCTCTCTCTCTCTCTCTCTCTCTCTCTCTCTCTCTCTCTCTCTCTCTCTCTCTCTCTCTCTAAACAGTGTACAAGTTAGCCAAGTTAGCTAACTAGCAAGTCTGACACTTTTTTTCATCACTTTTTTAACTTACTGGATTTAATGTATAGGGAGACAAAATAAACAAAGGAATTAAATGAATATAAGTCTTGAGTTCTTCATATGAGTGGACTGTGTACTCCTGTATTAATCCTGTTTCTGCCCTGACCAATAAATGCGCAATATGTCCCTGATACTGTAATCTATTGCACCATGTATCTTTGTGTATCTCATCTCACTGCCGTTTTTCTTAAGTAATAGTGCTTGAAGAGTATTCAGTTTCACTGATTTGACTAATCGATCAGTTTGCTGGGAGGGGCATACATCAGACGTGAATATATGGTTGTTTTGAGTGTTGTCATTTAATAAAAGGTTTCAAGAAAAGTATTTACTAGCCTAGGCCTTTCTATGGCACAAGTCACAAGCTGTTGATCTATTTTCAATAGTCTGTAAGGAGATCTTGTTACAAAGTACACAGAACCCATGAGAAACTCTCATTTTGTCTAAAAGTGAATGTCTTTTTCTCAACAGAATGCCTGACATTGAACTGTTAAAACGTCCTTCTAGGGAAGGTGGAGAAAGCTTTCAAGGTAACCTGAGTTCAGTGTTGACAGCAGTTTTATAGATTGTCAGTAATCTCATAGTAATGCATTGTGTTACTGCAGCAGCAACTTTGTATCATCAGGGATCCCTTACACACACAGCAAACAGCACATCCAATTCAGTGCCAGCTGCTTAAAGACAGTTTATAAGTCCTCTCACTTCCAATAGATTGCTACATGTCTCAGTATTATCTTGAGTTTTTGCACTCTTTAATGTTGTTCTCTGTATTATCCTTGTTATTAAAATAATTGATTGTGTCCCATCTGTGTAGTTACTCATTGTCCCTGTTTCATGTAACACCCTAAACCGAGAAGCTGAGTAATATGCATATGTAATAAATGAGTGTGACCATATACTGGACTTTGGATTTGACATCAGTGAGACAAGCAGCCATATAAAAGTTATTGGCTGCATGGAAGTTTATGTATCGTTTTGAAATGGATGAGGTACTAAAATGTATGCTATTTGATGTGCTTTCCGTGTAGTACAATGTGAGCATTTTTACCATTTTTAATACTTCCTTTTAATTTTCAGACCAGGGAGAGCTGCAGAGAGTGTACAGCTGCAGTCGCAGTTGTGAGATAAACACTTCAGCACCATGTGTGAGGAAAGCAGTGTACCACATCCAGGAGCTGAAGAACAAACTGGAGAACTGGTGCCAACAGGTATCATAGAAAAGCACCTCTAACCTCAACAGAATGCAAATGTGTTGAGTGGGAATTCTATCTTGTACCGTTACACGATATTCTTTTGCTCAAGCAGTGTACAGCTGATTAATTTTTTATTTATATCAGAGTGACTGAATGCTTTATGTTTTATATTGGGCCAAAAATGACTGTGCTTTAATTATTCCTTAAACCGGTGTTTCCCAATCCTGGTTCTGGAGGAACACATTCCTGCTCATTGTAGTGCTTTGCCTGCTTTAACACACCCATAACAACTCGGCAAGGATGTGTTAACCAGCTGATTATTTGGACCAGGTGTCTTAGCGTGTTTTCACACTTGGTCCGTTTCATCCCTTAAAGTGAACTCAGATCGATTAGTCAGCATTTTGTTAACATATGTGAATACGTCAAACGAACTCAGACCCATCTGAATCTAACCAAACTGTGAACACCTCGGGAGGTGGTCTCAGTCCGATTTGCTTTCAGTCCGCCGCACGGTTCGGTTAACTCGTGCATTATGAACACAAAACGCTCCGGGTTCGCTTCAACAGTTTTCACCCTCTAGGCTTGCCGTAGGTAGATCACCTGGTACAGCCCCGGGAAACGGTATATGTCTATGCAGGAAACAGACAATAAAGAAATAAACGAATAAATGCGAATGAACAAATAAATGATAATAAAAAATAAAAACCCAATAAATAAATAAATAAAGGAACCTAATGTCACGTGAGATGGAGTAGACAAGAATAAACCTTACCAGTGAGAGAATATTGCCCGTGTAGCGTGAAGGAGAACCCAAGCGCGGATAGAAGCGAGAGGGTTGGATATTCACGCACTTTGATATGTGAACGCTCTCCAAACTAGAGTTGAGATTCCCACCAGAATCCGCGTTCACAACACACAAGAGAGAAAGAGTGAGTACTCACGTGAAGCTTCTCCGGCATCGACACGGAGCGGGCAACTCAATGACTGAGCGAGGAGGAAGTCTTCACATCCTGTTTATATAGCCCGTGACACGCTTATTTCCGATGTCCCGTGCGTGCCACGTCACTCTTGCATGTGACACATCCATGGTAATCTCAGGCCCCTGGATTGTACATGAATGGTACAATCTCTCCCTACTGTCAAAATGGATCACTCTTGACAACACATGAAAAGTCTGAAGTGACATAGCATGAAAAATAGAACAGCCTGACCATCTCATAATTTGGACGTGGCATCATTACAGGATCTGTATACCCCAGCAAGAAGCAACAGCCCCATGCTTATCCAGCTATTGTCAAACACCCTTCTCCCTTCTATGTTGGTCATCTCAAGCAGGATCATCTCCAGAGATGGTGGTATGAACTGCTCAAATGTTGTCTTGGCCATGCGACATGCATATCTAGTACTCCTCAGAGTCATTTTGATGATGTTCTCTGTTGGTGCTCTGCATTGGGTGTCATAACGGCTTGATGATCATGAAAGGTCAACTGTGTCATCTGCGTTCTCTATCAGATGGTTCTCCTTGTTCAGGGTCATATTGAACATCATCCTCTTCCTCAGACACATCCTCCTCTGTTTTGCTCAGCTCTCTGTCCTCAATATTTTGATCAAAGAGATGATCAATAACCTCATAGACAGTGAATCTCTCGCTCATGTTGACTGATGCTAATAAATCTAATAACATCTCACCCAAACCCTATTTATAGATGTCAATGTTTATTTTCAGTCTAAATGTATCAATATTCTGTGAAAAAGGTGCAGCATGGGAGGAGTAGTGTGTGTGTGTGTGTGCGCGCCCGCCCGGGTCAAATTTGACATCACAATTTTTTTTTTACAGACCTTCAGAATTTAATAAAATGGTGAACATTTATTTTATGTTAAAATAGCCATTTCTGAGGATATGATGTCTTGTTCCAATAAAAAAAAAAAAGCAAACGGTACTTTTTACATACCTAAACTTGAAAAAGGGTCAGATTTGACACGAACACAATATAAGAGTTAAACACTGTTTTCATTTTCTTTGGACATGTCTAATGTTTTCATCCTGATACTCCGATGAGAACTGTTGTTGTAGGACGTAATCAAATCAGGCAATACATCCATATAACGCTTAGAATTAACAGCTGTTAGATACCTCCACATTCTAGACTTAATGGCTCTGTTGAAGCATTCGACCACACTAGTTTTTAGTTCACTTTCCGTGGCAAAATAATGAATACCATATTTAGACATGTTCTGAAAGTGTTTGTTGAAAAATTATTTTCCATGGTCAGTCTGTAGCTTTTGAGGTACGCGTCCTTCCTTTAGAATACTTTCAAACACACGCCCACGCGTATTTGCTAAAAACGTCTATGCAGGTCAACATATATTTAAAGTTAGGATTCAACAGAATTGATCCATTTATTTGACCAACAAAAGAATACATAGATGTATAAGCAAAATACAAACTATTTTAAAAAAGTAAAAGATTATGTCCAGATTTAACACATTGTTTTACAGAAGCAAAATTTTCTTCCACAACATTTTACATGTCAACAAATCGTTTATTCCAAACAAACGTTTGCGCACTGTCGAAATAACGTCTGCGCACTGTTGGTCAACAAGCATTTCCTCAGTAAAACAATCCACTGCGTAAAAGTTTTTTCCGCATTCTATTCCTGAACATTTTCCAATCTTCGGCACAGAACGATATGTCACACATATCATTTGTGAATCCTCCACAAGCACAGTGGGTTGTGTACAATTTCAAACAACACTCCTTTTTGTCAAAAGTATATCCGCATACAATTTCACGGCTGGACGTCCAATGAAATTCCTTAGTATCCGTCAAATCTTTAAGAACCCCCACCTTACTGACAGGTTTTGGTCTTATCGGTGCACTAATTATTTTAGAGTTAATAGATCCGATCATTTTTGGCGTGAAAAATCCTCTCCTACTTCTCGTAACCATCCTCGTATCTTCTGCTGACATGGTCATGAGCCCTCCATTGGCATACGCTCCAAGTGATCTATTGCCTTAGACCTGATATCATCTCAAACACTGTTCAATGTATATACACGTGTGGATTGTAGAACACGCCTCCCTGAAATGTTCCAACACAACACCAAGTATCACACCCCCAAATAGCTGCAGGTCTACAATATCCCTACAATAAATGATAGGTGTCTCGGATTCTCTTTTCAGATCACAGTAAATGAGTGGAGGTCGCACCTCACTGACTATCACGATGTCAAAGTTTGACAACAAAGGGACTATAAACACAAGGATCAAAACACACAGTCAAGGAAGGTGTGTAGGGGGAAGCCATAAAACTGTTTGACATAAATCTTCTGACAGGGGGGTGCAATAAATCATAGGGGTTATAAATCGTTTTAACATAATGTGTATGATACAAACTACTCCCAACACCACATTACTCATAACACTGGAGCCTTAATGACATATTAGGCCTCATGACGCTAGGGCCTTGAGGGTCGGCTGGGGCAGTTGGGACTCTTGTCTACCAGCAGCAGGGGGCCCGGGCCCTGGCTGTTCCCCCTTATTTTAATGCAAT
>JBBJLS010072702.1:0-29630 GCA_037577275.1 Bryconaethiops microstoma
AAGAGAGAGGAACAGAGAGAGAGAGAGTGAGAATGAAGGGGGAGAGATACAGGGGAAGAGAGCGAGGGGGGAGAGAGAGATAGGGGAAGAGAGAGAGAGAGAGAGTGAGAGACAGAGTGAGAGAGAGAGAGACTGTGAATGGGGAGGGGGGGTGAAAGAGAGAGTGAGAGAGAGAGACTGTGAAGGGGGAGACAGAGGGTGAGAGAGAGAGTGAGACAGTGAGGGGAAGAGAGAGGGAGTGAGAGAGAGGGAGAGAGATTAAACCATTGTTATCTTTTGGAAGAACAGTTTAATGGTGCCATCAATGAGCTCCTTGTGTTTCTACAGATCAGGCATTGAACAGGAAGTCGAGCCTTTGGGAACTCCGCCCACTCTCTCTCGTCAGAGTTCTCTGAGGCGATCCACCCTTAGTCGCCATGACGACCAGCTGTCCTTCAGAAAACTCACAGCCAAGGTGTGCCACTGACATCACTGGTGTTACTATTGGGGGGCGGCCACACAGGCAATCAGTGTAAATGGGCTTGCAGCACCTGGACCCCTTAAAATCTGTATTGAGCTCCGTCAGTTGACACTAACACAACTGGTACTGACTTTACAGAAGTGTAAAGTGACCATTCTGTCAAACGTGAACACACCACAGCACACAGTGTGAACAGCACAAAATTCTTCCTCTGAATTTAACCCATTCACCACTGGTAGGTATGTTGTTAAAAAACTGGATGCTAGTGGCATCTTGAGGTACCCTTGAGCAAGGCACTGTCCTCACAGGAACACAGCTCCCAGGGAGCAGTGTGTGAGGACAGTGCCTTGCTCAAGGGTACCTCAGAAGTGCCACTAGCATAGAGTTTCTTAACAATGGCCTTGACGTCTGATTATTTCCCTATTATTCATAATATAGCTCATCTAATATATATATATATATATATGTGTGTGTGTGTGTAGTCTTCCTTCCCTATTCCATACTGTCCACGTACAGAAACTTTACTGTTCTTATGATGTCACATAAACCAGCATATTTACATCTATCTACCTATTCAGCCTACAGCATTTTAACCCACCCATTCACAATGAAGCTGTAACATGTTTTAGTCCAGACTACCTTTTACAGTACAGGGGAGCCAATAGTATATAATTATGTATATATATCAATCTATAAGGCACAGTAACAAAAACAATGTTTAATTATAGGTGATAATATATTAATATTTTCCATGTAGTCCTAAACCAGACCCGGGAATTTCACGGCCCGCGAGGCACATACGGCCCTTTGAGTATCCCTGTCGGTCCCGCGGTATGTCAGTCATAAACACAAATAAATAATGTTGTCAAAAATCGATTCTCAGATACTAATCGATACTAAAATTTAATATCGAGTTCGATATCAATTAGCACTGGTATCGATACTTAAATGCCAGTTTTGCATCTGCCGGTTCACGGAAATCGCCGACTGACTACAACAATTTTCAACAGGCATTGCAGCGGGCAGCCCCTCGAGTTTGTATCGAGTTTGAAATTTCAGTGTTGTGACAAGCCTAGTAGCAGTTTATCAAAATATATAATTTACTGCTTTTTACAATGGGAGAAAATTAAAATTGAGCAGAATTAAGTTCATGTTATCGTTGGTTTGGCACTCCAACACAGTTCAGATTTTTCATGTAGCCCCCCTGTAGAAATTAGTTGCCCAGCCCTGCTTTACAGCATGTGGTGATTTATGGTATTCTACCACAGGCCACTAGGTGTCAGTAATGTTACTATAATAGAAGAAGACATGGGAGATGAGACAAAGATGTGAGGTGGTTCGCTCTGTCTGATTAAAGAAATATATAAAATACAATTGAAGACACTGTTCTTTATTTTGAGAGAACAAAACATGGTACCAGGAGTAAAACTGCTGTGAACACGGAATCTGTGGATTGAAGCAGATTGTGAAAGCGACAGGATTAACGGTCTGAAACCTCCAGAGCACCGGAAGCTAACAGGGAATGTCTACAGTAATTGGCACACTTTTAAGCAGCGGTTTCATTAAGCAGAGGTCATGGGACTGGATTCAGAGCCGGATGCCAGACAGGTAGCTTTATTGCGTTCAGTAGCTGGTCCGCCAGCCATTGATGTTTATAATACGTTTGTGGAGGATGCTCATTTAAAATTGGATGCACTGCCAAGCAAGTTTGAGGCTCTTTGTTCTCTGAAGAAGAATACGAGAGATGTGTGTTCCATTCTAGAACGCAGGAGCAAGGTTAAAGTTTTGGTAGTTTCTTGACTGATCTGAAGATAAAAGCATTTTGGTACCCTCAGAGACCCTATGGTAAGGGACCAGATCGTGTTCGTCACTGAGGACAAAAAAGTCAGAGAAAGACTCATAAGAGAAGTGGAACTGACGGTTAGTGGGCCAATCAAGATCTGCCATACAAGTGAGCTGTGCCAAATGCATGTGAAAATATTTAGTGATATGGCGGCTGCTAGCGTTAATGTGAAGGAAACCACGGATGTTGGTGCCATTTCAAAACTAAATGACGCTCGTCAGAGTGTGCGCAGAGGACAGAACACGGGCTCATTTACCTGTAAGAGATGTGGTACACAGCATAAACTGAGAGTGTGTCCAGCCTTTGGTTAGCAATGCAATAGCTGCTGGGGAATTAACCATTTTGCTGCACAGTGTTTTTCAAAGAGAAAAGAGAAACGGAAAATTAAGTCTGTTAGTGTTGTGGAGGATACTGATTTAAGTGACATATTTTTTGTTATTATGGTGAACTGTAAAAGAAAACCAGATCAGATAAAGCTGTTAAAGAGGATAAATGGATAACACCACTGCAAATAAATGTGACTATAATTACACTAAAACTGAATACTGGGCGAACGCAAACCATCAAAACAATGAGAAGAAAAACAGTAATGCAGAGAAAAACACTTACTCTGAAAGACTACAATAGACAGAACATTGAGTTACAGTGAAGGATAAAATGCACCACGTACTCTTTTCAGTCGTTTCAGAAAGAACTTGATTCTGCTTGGCGACAAAACCTGTGAAGATTTAGAGCTTGTGAAGAGAGTTTATCGAGCACTATGACTGCCTTGTCTGACTCTGTTGATGCAGTAGTGTAGAATTTTTCAGATGTCTTGAGAGGCTTCGGTGTACTGCCATTCACATACAAGATTCGGCTAAAAGAAATTGCACAGCCAGATACTGCACTCTTAATACACCCTTTGGCAGATACTTCTTTCAGATGTTACCTTTTGATGTCATATCAGCTTCTGGGATATTCCGTAGGGCGATGGAATGCATCATTGAAGGCCTAGAACAGGGGTGTCGAACTCCAGTCCTAGAGGGGCTGTGGTCCAGCATGTTTTGGGGCTTTCCCTGCTCAGAAACACCTGGTTCACCTTGCCAGTTAATTGCCAGGTTCAGTGAATATGTTTGAGAAGGAGAAACATCAAACTATGCTGGACTATCCAGGGCCGGAGTTTGACACCCCTGGCCTAGATGGACTGCGAGCCTATGTTGATATCATAATATGGAGATCCACACTCCAGCAGCACAACCAGAGACTGACTAGGGTCCTGAAGCAAATACAAACAAATGCGCTAAAGCTCAACAAAAGGAAATGCCAGTTCAGCTCAATAATTTTTTCTTGTAAACAAGCTTTTAGCACAAGGTATGCCGCCTGATCAGGAGGAGATTAATGCGATACTCAGCATGCCTATATCCACAGACAAGGCATGTGTACTGCGTATAATGTTGAACTTTTAGGGAAATTCATACTCAACCTGTCAGCACAAACTACCTACATTCCTGAGCTCCTTCACAAAGACAATGATTTCTGGTGGAGAACAAATCATGAGCATGAGTGGCAAAGGCTCAAAGGCACACTGACTGCTGCACCTGTGCTGACATTCTTTGCCTCAACAAAGAAGATCAAAGTGTCTACAGATGCGTTAAAGATTGGAATTGGTGGAGTGCTTCTACAGGCTGAGGTGAGCATTGGAAACCAGTAGCATATGCATCCAGATCCATAACAGAGACTGAGTGTAGGTATGCTGAAATAGAAAAATAATGCCTAGGATTACTGTTTGGTTTAGAAAAGTTCTGCATTACATATATGGCCTTCCCACCTTCACTGTAGAGACTGTCCATCGTCCACTAGGTGCCATTGTAAAAAAATTCTCAATAAGATATCACCTTGGATACCGCACATGATGATGCAGAGGTATGACTTTGAACTTGTCTACACACCTGGGAAACACCTGATCCTAGCTGATGCACTGTCAAGCGCACCCTTAAAGAGCAATGCTAGCACACCTGAACATAATGTTCAAGCCCACGTCAACATGGTGTCTGTTACACTTCCTGTATCAGACACAAAGACAACAAGCAGAATGGATGGGCTGCAGGATCTTGTCCACAGTTCTTGTCCAAGGCTTCTGACAGCAACTCCGATCCTTCCCTTGCACTACTCAGTTACATAGCATCACCAATGGAGTGCAGGTTGTCACCTGGTGAGTTACTGATGAAGAGAAAACTTTGTACAACACTGCCAAATTGATTAAAGCAAAAATAAACATCCTAAGCTGGAACACAAGCTAAAACAACAGAAAATGGTGCAAAAGGCTTTCTATGACAGAACAGCTAAGCGGCTTCCACCATTATCCAGGAATGACTCAGTCAGGATTGAAAGTCCTGAAGGATGGATGACAAAAGCCACTGTTCTTCAAGGGGTTGCGCCGCAATCTTACACTGTGAGAACAAATCATCAGATGAACTCGGCACAGTCTACTAAAAACATCAGGGACTGTTCCAAATAAAAAGTGAAACACAGGCTGAGTCTAAGACCATCTCTCCATCTCCTAATAATTGCAACACAGACACACACACATTGAAACTCACACCAAGACACACATTCCAAATGAGATTGTGACGAGAAAATCTGCAAGAACACTTAAGACACCTGAAAGACTGGATCTGTGATACATAAAAAAAAAAGGGATAATGGGTGTTAATACCTCCTAAACAATCAAATCATACTGTTGGAAAATAAATGTAATCTGTAATCAAATTATAATCGGGATTCAACCGCGAATTCGCTCGGAGGAGCCTAAATATAAGCAGTAGATTACTTGTCCAATAAGAGATGAAAATGCAGGAACATTACTACCATATAATAAACGATGCATAGGTGTTATATGTTGTGTATCATCCTTTATGTATATGATGTGTTTTGTAGTATACCTCCCTACTGGAAAATAAATAAATTCTAAATAGGATTCTAATTCTGAAATGAAAAATGTCATTCTTGTCAAAGAAAGTAGCTCGAGGCTTAATTGACATGACCAAATGTTTGTTTTTGCTCTTGTTCGTCAGTCATGTTTATAAGTGTGTGTGCCAGCAACACTCAGAACTTCTCTACAGTGACCTCATGTGGAAGATAGCAGCTCACTTACAGCAAGTTTCCTCAGAGCTACAAGTATGTTTTAATCTGTATTAATTTGTTTATATATATTTGACATAAAGCTGTACTGCAGTATTTCACTTTGGTGGGAAAATTACGGGGCATGTTTGCTCATATGATTTCCTTTTTCTCACTAATTCTCTACTTTTTGAAGGGTAGCCCTCCTGAAGGTTTTATTGAAAAATTCAACCTGTCCTTCACTCAGTACACAGCTGCACTTCAGTGCATTGTTCCGGTGTTTATCTATATGGTAAATTGCTTGTTTTTATTAGGGGTGACATAAAGTATAAAATCTAGTCTCTGTTTTGATCATTTCTTAATGTTTCATCATTTTTCCATATTCTGTGTGTGTTTTTAAGAACAAGTTCTATATTGAAACAAAGCTGAATAGAGACTTGAAGGATGACCTGATGAAGCTTTTCTCTGAACATGTTGCAAAGAGGCATGTTGGCACATTAATATGTAAGTATTATTGTTTTATATGTATTATGATTACATATGTTATTGTGACTAATTACAACAATTAATGTGATTAATGTTCATATTAGTTTTTTTTTTTTTTAATCAGTGTAGAATAATGTTACTGTGTAATACATTTTTGCAAAGCTGCAAAACCAGAACACTGATTTTCTCTTTGCTGGACAATGACCTCGGTGCATAATTTTGATACATCATGTACCCCACTGATAGTCTGACTGAACATTTCACTTCCATGTTTCCATCTGTGTAGTGAATAAACTTTGCCAAGCGTGCCGAGTTTAGAAAGCTTTGAAAGCTCCATTCAAGAACTATAACAAGAAGCTTTCAAGGTACTGAGGGTTTTGTGTAACAGTGTGACTGCTCTTTAACTAACTTACTAGTGCTGTTTTAGACATAATGTTTGAAATATTCTCATCATAGATAATGAGACTTTAAAATGATTAAGTCTAGGAAGAAGGTGGGTGTACCTTGTATTTCTATGTGTGTGTATATATACACAGCCGGTATATAAAAAGTTTACACACCCCTGTTGAAATGCCAGGTTTTTCTGGTGTAAAAAAATGAGACCACAATAAATAATTTTAGAACTTTTCCCACCTTTAATGTGACCTATAACCTGTACAATTCAATTGAAAAACAAACAAATCTGTAATGGATAAATATATAACAAATAAAAACATATAATAAGCTGGTTGCATAAGTGTGAAACTAATGCTTTGTTGAAGCATCTATTGATTTCAATTACACCATTTAGACTTTTTCAATAGGAATCTATCCACATCTTAACTTGGAAATATTTGCCCAGTCTTCCTTGCAGAAGCGCTCCAAAGTTCACCTCACAGATTTTCAGTTGGATTTACGTTTAGGTCTGGGCTCTAGCTGGGCCAATCCAACACTTGAATTTTCTTCTGGTGAATCCATTCTTTTGTTGGTTTGGATGTATGCTTGGGGTCATTATTGTGCTAAAAGATGACATTCCTCTTCATCTTTAGCTTTTTAGTAGAAACCTGAAAGAATTGTTCATAATTCCCTATACCTTTATTAAAACCCCAGTTCCAACTGAAGAAAAAACAACCCCAAAGCATGATGCTGCCACCACCATGTTTCATGGTAGACATGGTGTTCTTTTGGTGATGTGCAGGGTTGTTTTTGCGCTGGTGAAACTCCGTCGGCGGAGATTCCGCACTGCGCTCCCCTCCGTTCACCTGGCGAATCTCTGCTCCCTTCCAAACAAAGTGGACGAGCTGCTGCTTCTTAAAACTTTGCTTTGGACTAACAAGGACTTTGCATGTTCTGCTGCCCTTTTCTCAGCGAATGCACCCCTGATGCTGCCTTAAACCTGCCGGGCTTCTACCTCCATCGAGCAGATCACGTAACGGAGCTATTGGGGAAATCAAAGGGCAGTGGATTCTGCTTCTGTATTAACAAAGGTTGGTCTACTGATGTCACGGTGCTACAGAATTTCTGCAGCCCAAACCTGGACACTTATCCCCAAGAAACGCACCATCACAGGACTGAATGACTACAGACCTGTCGCCTTGACGTCTGTTGTCATGAAATCCTTTGAACACCTGGTTTTAGCCCATATGAAGAACATTACAGGACACCAGCTGGACCCCCTGCAGTTTGCCTACCGGGCAAACAGGTCAATGGATGATGCAGTGAATATGGGACTACTTCACATCCTGCAACACTCAACCATCCAGGAACTTATGCCAGGATCCTGTTTGTGGACTTTAGTTTAGCTTTCAACACCACTGTGCCTGAACTCCTCTCCTCCAAACTCTGTCAGCTAAACATGTCACCTGCTACCTGTCAGTGGATCACCAGCTTCCTGACAGACAAGAAGCAGCAAGAGAGGCTGGGGGAGATCACTTCCGAAACACAGTCCCTGAGTATTGGTGCCCCTCAAGGATGTGTCCTAACCCCACTGCATTTCTCCATCTACAACGATTGCCCTGCCAAGAACTCAGCTGTTAAACTCCTGAAGTTTGCAGATGACACCACTGTCATTAGACTCACTCAGGATGGTGAGGAGTCTGCATACCATCAGGAAGTTGAGCGGCTGGTACTCTGGTGCAGTCAGCACAACCTGTAACTGAACACGCTCTAGACTTTAGAGGTGACAGTGGACTTCGGGAGACATCCCTCAACACTGCTCCCCGCATCATATCAGACAGCCCAGTGTCTACTGTGGAGACCTTCAAGTTCCTGGGTAGCACCATTTCCGAGGACCTAAAGCGAGATGGTAAAAAAAGATGGCACTCCCCAGAGGGCGATGTCACGGTTGCTCTTTTCTTTTCTTTTCCTCACTACTTTTTTTATACTGAGTTACAACACACGCTGCAAAAGCTTTTTATGATCGGGCGACCTTGTTAAAACTGAGAGCGCAGTTATTTCGGACTTTTTGACCCAATCTCACTGGAATCCTACCCTGAGCTAACATGCTATGTTGACTCGATGCCCGGGACTGGACTCTGCTGAGAACAACAAGCTGAAGCGGAGTTGCGGCAGATGGGGAGGAGCTGACCGAAGGCTCGAGTCAGGGTACAGGACCGTGGTAAATAACATTTCTTGTCTACAGAGAGGAGAATGACCTCATCCTCAACACAGACAAGACCAAAGAAATAATAATGGACTTCAGGAAGAACCCTCCCCCCCTGCAGCCTCTTATCATCAAAGGGACTGAGGTGGAGGGGACTGACAGCCACAGATTCCCGGGACTGCAGGTCACATCAGACATGAGCGGGACTCTCAGGTCACAGTTAAAAAAAGCCCAGCAAAGGCTTTATTTCATTCGGCTGCTCAGGAAAGCCGGCCTGAACCATCGCCCTCTCACACAGGCCTACAGAGGATTGATAGAGAGCATCCTCACCGCAGACATCACTGTCTGGTATGGGAACACCACACAGGCAGAGAAAAAGGCTCTGAAATAAGTCATTAAGACTGCGGAAAGGATCATAGGGACAAAACTTCCTTCCATGGACTCTGTATGCACAGCTCTGTCGGAAAAGAACAGAGGGAATTATCAGGGACTGGCTCCATCCAGCTCACTCTCTGCTCAGACACAAAAACTGTACGTACAATCTGAGACACAACAGAGCGGACATTGTCATTACACACAGTACAAGTTTCTTCAACAGCTTCTTCCCTGCCACAGTCAGACTGATGGAGAAACAAAAACACTGAACACTTAAAATAACAACACTACACTACCTCACGTAATGTACAAGGTGGTAAAATCATTTTCTTTGAAACAGAAGAAATGTGCAATATTCTAGATCTGTGAAAAAGGATAAAAGGTGCAATAGTCTAAATGTGCAATACTATAACTGCAATATCTGCAACACAACGTGGATTATCTTCGGCTAGTGCTAGTACTTGTATTTTTTTTTTTTAAAAAACAACAAAAAAACACCTCCTTTTGTGTAGATATTTTTTACATTTTCTATATAGTCTATAGTTTTTATATAGTCTAAAAATGCTCTATTCTTTGCTTTATTCTTTTGTTTTGTTTCTTACTCTTCTCTAAACTTGACTCTGAGAGCTCTGCACTAGAATTTCAATGTGCATGGACTGTTGGTTTTCTGCACGAATGGCAAATAAAAATCTTGAATCTTGAATCCTCCATCCTCAAAAAGACCTAGCAAAGGATGTACTTCCTGAGACAACTGGGGAAGTACAGTCTTCCGCAGGTATTGCTGATGCAGTTTTACACTGCAGTCATTGAGTCTGTCCTGTGTTTCTCATCACTGTCTGGTATGGAGCAGCCACTAAACAGGACAGGAACAGACTGCAGCAGATTGTACGGACAGCAGAAAAGATCATTGGCGCCCCTCTTCCCTCTATCCAAGATCTGTACCTCTCAAGATCCAAGAAACGGACAGGGAAAATAATCACAGATCCCTCACACCCTGGGCACAGACATTTTGACCTGCTCCCCCTCCGGTAAACGATATAGAAGCCTGCAGACTAGGACCAGCTGACACAGGAACAGTTTTTCTCCCCTCGCCATCACCCTCCTCAGCAGCTGAACTGTCACACTGCTTTACACCTACAGTACTGCAATTGCACTTTATGTACACTCTGTGGTGTATATTTGTGTATTCTTTGTATTTTCTCTATATAAGATTATTTATTATATTGTCTATTTATACATTGTGTTTAAAAATATATATATAAATATTTACTTATGTATATGTATAATTATGGGTGTTAGGCGATATAAAAATTTAATCTAATTAATTACAATCTCTCTAATCTAAATTAATCGCACACATTTTTGCCGTAAAAGTATTGCCAAATTGAATGAACTGTGGCATATGAGTGGATGAATAATCAACATTACAGACTTTCAATGTCTTTTATTTAATAACTGTTTTTGCACTGTTCGTGTGCAGTAGTGGTCACAGCAGTCCAAAATATGTCCTAATATGCTGGGGGGGCGGGGATTAAAAATGCTTCAGCAAGAGCAATGATAAAACGAAGTCCATCAGTGAGGTGCAGTTTAAGACAATGTACATGCAAGCATCGGAGTTCTGGTGAATTATGCTGCCTTGTCAAAAAATGCTACATTGGAGCTGATACGGTTTATACAGTCAGTTTATAATAATGATGAGAAATAGACAAATAACATGCATAAGTGGGTCATGCATCAAGACAACCAAGTCGTTGTACCACAGAATGGTTAAGGAAGAATAAAGTTAATATTTTGGAATGGCCTAGTCAAAGTGCTGACCTTAATCCAGTTGAGATGTTGCGGAAGGACCTGAAGCGAGCAGTTCATGCGAGGAAACCCACCAACATCCTAGAGCTGAAGCTGTTCTGTAAGGAGGAATGGACTAAAATTCCTCCAAGCCAGTGTGCAGGACTGATCAACAGTTGCCAGAAACGTTTAGTTATCGCTGCAAAAGGAGGTGCTGAAGTGAAAGGTTCAGATTCTTTTGCCTCTGGCAGATATGTAATATTGGATCATTTTCCTCAATAAATAAATGACCAAGTGAAATATTTTTGTCTCATTTATTTAACTGGCTTCTCATTGTCGACTTTGAGGACTCTGATGATGTTTCAGGTTATATTTATGCAGAAATGCAGACAATTCTAAAGGGTTCACAAACTTTCACGCACCACTGTAGGGTTAAACCACAGAAGGCCACTGGACTAGACAACATTCCTGGTCAGAGGATGTGCAGACCAGCTGGTAGATGTCCTCACAGACACTTTCAGTATCTCTCTGCGCACAACTGTCATTCCAATGTGCTTCAAAGTCACCACTATTATCCCAGTGCCAAAGAACTGTTATGCTTAATGAATACCATCCTGTTGCATTCACACAAATCTGCATGTGGCAGAGCATCTGGGCCATCATTTTTATGAACGGCACAGAATGAAATGGCAGTGTAAGGGAAAATAGACCTGCTTACATAAGTAACCTGCACAGCAATAGGCGAAGCTTACACACGATCTCAGTTAAACCTTACACAAAGTAATCTGCCTTGCTTCAGTTAGGATGCTCCTCACGGTAGTTTATGAGACAGCCATTTAAGGATGTAGGTTAGCCTTTTACGAGGTGCTTCTCATGTATGCTATAGACGGCCATATAGGGATAAAGGTTTGAGTTGAGCTGCTTCTTAGGTTATTCTATGCTATTGGTATGTAAGGATGAGTGGATGAGGGGAGTCAAGTCATGGCTGAATAAGGAATTTTTGAGCATTAAAGGCTTACGCGTTGTTATTCTTACAACCTGATATTTTTAGTTCCATGTCTAAGGTATATAAGGTCTCTGGGCAGAGCTGAGATTCTTAGAAACAACTGAGACTGCCTCAGTGTATTCTCCCTGCAGAAATAAAAGATTTTATTTGCATTGACTGGCCTGAGTGAATTTTTGATGATTATTTTAAGATTTTCTCACACATACTTGGCACCCCAGATGGGTCCTCATGATTGGAGTTGACCGAAGACAGGATAGAAGGGACTGATCAACTGATCTCTCAAGCCCCGACGTCCATTGCTTTAAGGGAAGGAGAGACAACCTGCCGCCAGCCATTCCAGTGCTGAGATGACGGCAAGGGGGATAGCCTTACCCCACCCATCCCAGGTAAGAAAATTAATTACTCATGCTAGAATAATGCATTGAAGGTCGGGTTTAAGTCCAGGCTGGGTGCGTGTTGAAAGATCCTGGTTTAAGTCCAAGGCTGAGTGAACATTAAAAGAAGTATTTTGATATTGGACTAAAGAATGTGGCACAGCAGCTGGCATCCTGAAATAGATCCCCCACCATGGACTCTGGGCGAAACCAGAGCTGGTACCCCATATCAGAGTGGCGGAGATAATGCTGTGCATCTGGTAAATCATCCATGGAGTGAAAAGGACATGAAGGAGGCAAGTCCAATCCAGTCACTGAGGGAGGAGAAAAGTGTGCAGCACAATTGTTTCTATCAAATTTACCGCCCCACCACGCATGAGGTGCGCCGCATTCTTTTGCAGAAATTGGGGCTGCATTTTTTTAAAAATAGCTTCCCACCAGCAAATCTGACTATTAGCCATCTACAGTGGAATAATAGGCAAAATAATGCATATATAAATGCGATAGCAGATTTGTAAAGAGCGATGAGGGAAGGGTTCCCCATGCTTCTGAATGCTACTAAAATACAGACATGTGCAGCAGAGGATTACCTTCTCAGACTGATTAAAGAACATAACACACATTCTGGTCAACCTGAAGTAAACTTACAGTCACTGGACTGTGAGGCATCAGAGCTGCATCTGAAGGCAGCCTTTTTAAATGGGGAGATTGTTGAACAGGCTAAACATGCTGAAGATGCTCATAAGCAAAAGCGGCAGTAAGGACTGGTACAGAATTAGAGGTGATGTCCCAGTGAAATACTCCCAGACAGCCCTCTTCTGATTACAGCTCCAGGCCCATAGGGTGGAGATCTAGATCACCTGAGTACTAGGCTTCCTGGTACTATATATAGACCTGCAGGACTATCTTCAAAGTATGCTAGCCCTACCTAGTTCCCGACTGTATTTCTCTGTGTCCTGGACTGTGTTTTTTCCCTGTGCTTCTTTGACCCGTTTCGAACTTTGACAGCCTTTTGTCGGATTTTCTGCGTTGTTGGATTTTTGCCTTTTGTCTTTGTGGACTTGGTATTTCATTAAATTTTCTATTTTTTATATTCTGCATTTGGGTCCATATCTGTGGACGTTACAGAATACTTCACCTAAAGATAGACCCAGCAGAACTTCGGGAGGTCTTGGCAGGACAAACGCAGGCCAATCAAGAACTTGCCCAAACAGTTTTTATTATTATTATAATCTTTATTTAACCAGATTAGTCTCATTGATATATGGAATCTCTTTTTCAAAAGAGACTTGGCCAAGATGGTAGAACATATAAAATGGTAGTTTCATATAAAAACAAACATAAAAAAACATACAACAATCACAAAACAGACACAAAAAGGCAAGGACATCTCATCTCAAAGTGCAATTATTTAAACATTTACATGTATGGATGGACTCATGTTCTATGGCTTTAACATAACCTATAAAATCGTGTGAAGAGATTAGACGCTGTAGTTTGAGAGTTTTCTGTAAGTCATTCCAAACAGAAGGTGCAACAAACATTAAAGCCTTTTTGAACAAATCTGTCCGGGCTTGAGGTACATTCAACAAAATAAAGTCCTGAGACCTTAAACCAAAAGAACTCTGTTTTAATGAAAGAAATTCAGATATGTAACTTGGGAGCCTACCAATTATGGCCTTATACAAAAAGATATAAAGGTGAGTAAGCCTGCGAATTGACAGAAAGGGCAAATTCACTTTGGAGTACAATGTGCAGTGATGAGTGAGAGGGCTGCAATTTGTAATGAACCTTAAAGCACCATGATACACAGCATCCAACATCTGAAGACACTGTGAAAGGGCATTCATGTACAACAGGTCACCATAATCAGTGATGGGCAAAAACATGGCATCAACTAGCCGCCTTCTGGCAGACACTGTAGAACAAGACTTGTTCCTAAAATAAAAACCTAGTTTTCGTTTTAGCTTTTTTACTAGGTTCTGTATGTGAGGCTTAAAAGAAAGGTGTCCATCTATTAAAAATCTTAAATACTTGTAAGATGAAATTGCCTCAATTGTTTTACCCTGATCAGTAAAAATATTAAGATCTAACTCCTTCTTCCTTGAGTTTGAAAAGACCATTAATTTGGTCTTCTCAGCATTAAGATCCAGCTTTAGTTGATACAGCTGTGCTTGTACAAAGGCAGTTTGCAGATACTCAAATGCCTTCCTAACAGTAGCTGCACAGCAATAAATAGCAGTGTTGTCTGCATAAAAATGGAAAGATGCATGTTGGACATTCTCTCCCACACAGTATATAGTGAATAAAAGTGGTCCTAAAACTGAACCCTGCAGGACCCCTTTACAGACTGATACAAATTGTGACGTCAATCTGTAAAGGGGCCCCGCAGGGCTAGTGGTCTATATCGGCCTGTCAGTGCTAGGAATGAGCAAAAGGTTCTCTGTGTTCCACAGCACTTAATACATCAATATTGTATACTTTTCTGAATAACAAATGCGTGCATTAGCCGAGCATTACAAGCCACTGGGCGAGGGAGGTCTGGTCCCCAGTGTGGCTGCCGTTTATTCATTATTTTCTGCTGGCATGATCCGTCTGCAAGCGTGGCCTTGCTTAAAATAGGCCTGAAACGTGGACGTGTGGGGCAATTGGTAACCTTGGGAATAGCCAGCAGTCCACAGAAGCTTCAGGGTGTGATTTTGTGTAGTACTGAAAGCACGGGAGTGAGCTTTGCCATCTGTAGACCTGTTACAACATGTTGCTGTGGCCCATTGTGATGTTTTGGCTGCTGAAAAAAAGATCTAAGGACCTAATTGTAACATGTTATTGCAACTTTGACATCCAAGGATGAAATTGTAATGGCTAGACAACTGGATCATAGCAATCCCAAAACAGCAGGTCTTGTGGAGTGTTCCTACTATGCAGTGGTCAGTATCTACAAAGAATTGTCCAAGGAAGGACAGCCAGTGAACTGGCAACAGGGTCAAGGGCACCCAATGCTCATTGATATGCAAAGGATAGAGTATCTGGTCTTTCAGAAGAACTGCTGAAAAAGTTCTTGCTGGCTCTGATAAAAAGGTGCAACATGCAGTGCATCACAGCTTGCTGTGTATGAAGCTGCGTAGTTACAGAACAATTCACTATTGACAGTACCTACAATAGACACATGAGCATCCTTAACTTGACCATGGAGCAGTAGAAGAAGGTGATCTGGTCTGATTAACCTGACCCAGTCTGATGAATCTGATCAGTAGAAGAAGGTGATCTGGTCTGATTAATCTGACCCAGTCTGATGAATCTGATCAGTAGAAGAAGGTGATCTGGTCTGATTAATCTGACCAATGGAAGAAAATGAATAATCATGCAGCTGGTGGTTAGGGAGTTGCCTCTGTGATCAGAAGGTCGTGGGTTTGATTCCCAGGACTGCCACTGGCATCACTGAGGTACGCTTAAGCAAATTAGCGTCCCCACACACTGCTCCTCAGGCACCACGCTGGTGGCTGCTCGCTACTTCACTTGGGTTAAATACAGAGAACAATTTCACACTTCACACTGTGTACTGTGCTGTGTTTGCATGTGACAAATGGCCACTTTACACTTAATCACATTTTCTTCTACATTATGTGGATGGCCAGGTGAGTGTGAGAAGAAGGTGAGATGGTGAAGGCAGTGTGAAGAGCAATGTTTTTTTGGAAAACCCTAGATCCTGCATTTGTATGAATGAATTTACTTAAACAAATCTACCTAAACATTGTTAACGGCAAGAGTATTCCCTAATGGAAGCACAACGTGTCCTGCCATGCTGTAAACATTGTTCAGGAATGATTTGAAGAATGTGAAAAGAAGTTCAAGGTGTTGACTTCAAATTACTCTGATCTCAAATCAATTGAGCATCTGTGGAATGTGCTAGACAAACTAGTCCGATCCATGGAGGCCCTGCCTCACAACTTACAGAACTTACATTTACATGTATGGCATTTAGCAGACGCTTTTAGCCAAAGCTACAGGGGGGTAATCTCCCAGGAGCAACTTGGGGTTATGGGTCTGCTGTGAATGTCTTGGTACAGATACCACAGCACATGTATAAATTTGGTCATGAGACAGACAACTGCTTCTCACAGACAGCTGTAAAGTAAAGATAGCTAACAACTGCATTTCAACAAGTTCAGTTAAATCACTGTTCCTTGCAATGTGACTCCCAGATATAAAGGATAACGTCACAACTATTTGCTTTACACTTGTGCAAATATGCGCTCCACGCCACAATCTGAAGCAAATTTATCTGAAATTACATGAGATTTTGGCATCCTATTAAAAGCATCCTGTTAAAAAATCAATAAATAGCATGCAGGAATCTAAATCTAATTATTCTGGAATATTGCATAAACATTATGAGTGAGTGTTTTCTGGGCTCTACATGTAGCTAATAACGCTAATTAACTGCTATTGTGTCAGAGTACAGTGGCATTGCATAATTAAGCTGGCGATTTCTTTTTTGAATAAATAAATGTTTGAATAAATAAAATAAATGCTTGATGAAACTCTCATATGTAGAAGAACATTATTTATTTGCAAGGCCGCTCTGCTGATAGAGATTGTTCTCATTGTTGAGCTTCTTCATTCAGCCCAAACCCCAAGTGGCTTTCAGCCGAGAGGACAATAAAGTCACTTCAGGGCTTGCACAGTAAACAGCAGTGTGCTTGGAGAGCTCACACACAGCACACTGTCTATTTTCTCACAAGGTTTTTGAATACCTACAAGGTCTCTGTCCTCAGTTAACATGCAGTACATTTGTGAAAACAAGGCAAAAAAGGGTTCTGATAGAGCGCTGCTGAAGAACAGTTGTCAACCTTCCTGAGAAGCAACAGCTGCTCTGGCTGGTGAACTTCTTCAGAAGATCCTTATTGGCTGGAGTGTAAATAAGTAGGCCAGGTCCACATTTTAGATGCAGGTTGGAGCTAAAAAGGAGATCTACTGGACTAGGCTTGGTGACCACTGCTGTAGAAGAACCACTTTAGTTTCCTCTAAGGAGCCATTCAGTGCATGGCTCTTTTAAAAAGCTGAAAGTACTCATTTAAAAGTCCTTTAGGGAACCAAAAGCGGTTATACTAAGACAAACCATAGCACCATTACTTTTGAGACATGTGTTTGAGATCTACTGGTGAACCAGGTTTCATTATGACCTAAACCTATGAAACAGAAATGCAGGTATCAGTGGAATTGGCTGGATCAGATATTGGAGGGAAAAACAGAATGATTCCATGCCAACAAATCTAACAAATCTAGCCTGAAATAGCATGCGCTCACACTGTGTGAGGTCATGTTGTTAGCTGTGTGTTACTTCCTGTGGGGTAGTGGAGTGACTGAACATGATGGTCTGATATTAGATGCTCATTTTAGGTTTTTTTTTAAAGTGCTTTAGCTCATTTAAAGCTTTTCTTAACAAGGCAAAAGGAGGAGAAACACCCTGAACAGGCTACCAGTCCATTAAAAGGCTGTCACAGCAGGAAACCGGTGGTCATCGGATGCGACGGGGGGCCTTGTGGTAAGGTTGTTCTCCTTGCGATCAGAAAGTTGTGGGTTCAAACGCCAATACTGCTAGTGGCACCCCTGAGGTTCCCTTGAGTAAGGTACCGTCCCCACACACTGCTCCCCGGCTGCTGTGTTCCTGGCTGCCCGCTGCTTTACTTGGTGAAGGGGTTAAACACAAAGGAAGAATCTAGTTCTGTTCACACTGTGTGCTGTGGTGTGTTCACCTCTGACAGAATGGTCACTTTACACTTTTCATGTTGGTTCCACACATGAAACACTCCAGTCAGGAATTGAACCCAGGACCATATCGCTGTGAGGCAACAGCACTAACTGCTCCAACTCCATGTCACCATGTTAATCAGCACTGTGATACTAGCCATTGCAATATTCTTATTGTAACTGGCTGCAATACACAAACAAGCCCTCGACGTTTACGCTTACGTTTATGTTTACGGCATTTAGCAGACGATCTTAACCCTTACAACTCAGCACATATCAGTAGGAATCTGGTTTCAATAAATAAAAGTGGTGTAAAACGGTCTAAAACCGGGGATTGCTCTCCTACAAGCTCGCTGTTTGCTGCTCTTTCGCTTAGTGCACCGTTGCTTTTTTTTCCATTCATTTCTAAGACCTAAAATAAAATAAATTTGGTCATTTTTGTTCTTTATGGGCATTTGCCTATGATGCCATTTTAAAACTCCAGTAGCTGTTATTATTATTACATGTTATTAAATTACAATAACTGCGTGACATTGCAACTCGGCATCATGACACCTCGAGCATCAACACAAACCAGCGGAACGTCCATATAAGGAGTTGCTTGGCCGTATGGCGACGATTTACCATCTGTTGTGCTGCCAGTAAGGTTCCATGCCACTCGTGTTCTAGGGGTTAACAAATTACAGTTTATTTGATATGTGCTTTAAGCATCATGACTAGCCTCGAGGTGTTCCAGATGCGTGGGTGTTTTGGTGAATCAATACAACAAATGTGAATAAAATTGGTCAAAAATAATGAAGGCCAGTCTTTAATAAGGTCCATTAAAAATTCAGAACATTATAATATATAATATAAATGGTTTTATTTCTTAAAAATTGTGTCGTTGTGACTGAATTACATTTTTTGTATTTGGTTTAACAGCAGAGGACACTTGTGGAGGAACCTTCCGCAGTTCCAGTGGTGTGATCTCCAGCCTGGATTTCCAGAATGACTACAAAAGCACTGGAGAGTGCACATGGACCATCGTGGCTGACCCTGGAGACACCATCTCGCTGGTCTTCAGTGACTTCCAGATGGAGAACAAGTTAGACTACTTAGAGGTGGAGGGATCAGAGCCGCCGTCAATATGGTGAGCTTCAAGGCACTTTTTCTGTCATGGACTTCGATTCCATTAAAGCACTTTGATTCTTTTTCTCACTGTGTGCTGCATACATCCGTTCGCTGTTATGGTGTGTAACAGCGCTGTGATAATGTTCCCTGAGATTCTATCTCAAACACTTTAACATTGTAGCTTCATACAAAGTGATGGAAGTGGCATTCTGAGAGCATGTTTTTTTTGTATTTTTTATTCTGAGCTAGATGGCTAAAATTACCATATATAAGTAGAATAAAGGATTCTGTAGTGTTTTGTTTTCTGTGCTGCTTCCAGGAATGCTTATGAAAATTACAGATATTTTAGGATATTTCTGCTTTAAGTGATCGCCGATCACATTTACATGAATTTCCCCAAGACATTTTTTATTTTTGCACCTCCATTAACCCATTAGAACACTTAACACCTTAAAATTCATGTTCCTGAAGATAAGGTAGACCCTACTCAACATAATGTTACAATATCCATTAGGATAAAGAAAGTAACCTGTTTTACTCTAATAGTGGTGAGCCTCTGATTTATAAGGTCACACTGCAGTCATTTTTACCATATCATGTTTATTGCCATAGTAACGGTGTACAAATGAATACACTGACTGGAGAGTTGCTTTAAGAGGAACCAAATGTCAGGCAGGGGAATTCAATTCAATTTCAATTCAGTTCAATTTTATTTATATAGCGCTTTTTACAACCAGGTTGTCACAAAGCAGATTTACAGAGTCCAGGTCCGAGCCCCGAGTGAGGAAGCCAAAGGCGACAGAGGCGAGGAAAAACTCCCTCAGCTGGAGGAAGAAACCTCGGGAGGAACCGAGACTCAAAAGGGGAACCCGTCCTCCTCAGGTCGACCCGGAGAGAAAGGAATAACAATCTTTATGGAATCCGTTCTCCTCTGGTCGGCACCAGATAGTGAGAGAGAATAAAATATTACTATGCAGATGACTAACAATATGTTAGAGGCAGAGTGTGACAACCACTAAGCAGTAGAATCAGTAGTCAGCAACAGTATATGAGCTAGAGTTTGTAATCAGCAGTAGCAGCTTCTGTAGGAGTCTGTGTAAGTAGTAGAAGCTTTGGTTAGGGAATGGGCAGTGCGTGCAGGTAATCCATGGTGGTCAAACTAATCTGGAGGTCGAGTGAGTGAGAGACCCTTGTAATGGTCGATCTGGTCTTGAGTACAGGTGAGCAGGAAACCCCAGAAATGGATGATCAAGCTGAACAGATGGGCAGTCATCCAGCTTAAAAAAGATAAAAGCATACAAGATATATATGTAAAGAGTGCAAAAGCGACTCTGTCAGACCACACAGATCACCCTGAGACATTAGCACCCCTCTAGTCCAACAACACAAGCATCTCAGTTTAGTTCAGTTCTCCATCTTACTGAACTCCAAGATCTGCCCTTTTATATAACTGAAAAAATTAATTACCTAAGGCCTGACTAAACAAGTTGGATTTCAGCCTAGACTCGAAAAACAATGTCTGAGTCCCAAAAGATTATTCCAAAGCTGGGGAACTTTGTTTGAAAAGTCTCTTCTCCTTGTATTCATAATTCTTGCGATCTAGGTAAGTGTGTAGGTTTGCAGTGGGAGATACGCTTACTGAGCATGCAAGGCCGTTCAGGATTTTTATGTCAATAGCAGAGTTTTATAATCAATATTTTGTCACTATAATCTGCTAGGTTTGCTAGAAAACAACTAAATTCTGGTAAGAACTCTATACAAGGCCCTGGTGGCATGTAGTTGATAATTAGGGAGGAAGAGGTCTTATTCGCCTCTGCACTGGTTATATTAAGAAAAAGAATTTCGAAAGAAGTGAAGGTTAAACCTGCTGTCTGATTAATACACAGAGCAGTTCTAGGAATAGTTGCGATGCCTAGCTCTCTGCCTCTGTCTAGAATTGTATTTGCAACTATAGCCTGTGTGGGTGGCCTCATTAGTGCAAAATTTTCATCAAATCTAATCCAAGTTTCTGTAAGACATTAGACAACAACATCCTGATCAGAACTTATTTAATTTGCAGTGACGGCTTCAGCAGTGAGTCATCTTATGTTAAGCATTAGATCTAAGGTGCTGTTATTGAAAGCAGTCTGATGGTATTTGAATTATAAGAATATGCATTTTGAGTTTTTCTACTTTTCTGTTTGGTTTGGGGAACAAACACAGTCTCAGTGGGACTCAGTGGGACCTATATGTCGTCTCAGTACATTGTAGCAGATGGTTGGTTTAGCCAGTCTACTGCCTGATCTTGGCCATGGTTTCTCAGCAGCTGTCAGAACAATACTGAGAACTATCCAGCATGCTATGGGCTATGCTGCAAGACATAATAGTAGGACCCCCTCTGCATGGGGAGGCTACCAGGCTTGCCCTCAATCCTTTCAGACATCCAGCTATTCAGTACCCAAAGGCTGCTATAGGCTTCAGCTCTATGCCATACTGAGATTGGGCCAGAGCATATTACAGCATTGTCTGGCCTAATGTATACACCTCTTAAATGTTATTCTTGGTAAATTCAGATTGCCCCAGAAAAATATCATTAGCTCCAACATGAATTACTGTCCTGGATTGCCTATGGCTAGCTAACAGCTTCAGGTTCCTTTTAATGTCCAGCACCCTGGCACCCAGCTAACAGCAATAGCTAAAATCTAGACTCTACTATTAATATTTAGCTTTCATAAATGTCCTACATGTCTGTTAAAGCCTTCAGCTCTCCATGTTTAAGGCATATTATGTGATACAGAACCATTTTTCCTGTCACACACTCGGACTTTAAGAACCACCACCTCAAATGATAAAAAGAGACACGTGACTGCTCAGAGTCGCATGTCCAAACATGTCGTGCAAGTGTCGTGGTTTAAACCCACAATGTACAAAACCAGCTCCATTTACAGTGTCATAAAGGAACAATTCTGCCCTTTTATTTTCATGTCATCTACACAGATTTGCTGAGGCTTTTTCCATTTTTCTCAGTGATGTAGCCTGTCATTAGGCTCAATCTGCATCCTTTTAGGGCGCTTTTGTAGAAAACAGTATGTAATACAGCAATAATATAAGCAAGTCTGTGTGAAATTATTTGCCAAAGTACTTCAGTTTGAGGCATTTGTGGTGGTGCAAAACTTTAAAGAAGCAAACTTTAGACACCAAACACGTCTCAACCAATGAACTATATTTGGAGTACAATGGAAATTGGTATAAATCAGATTTTTGGCAGATGTATCGCTTTGGCATCTGAGGCTGAAATACTGTTAATCAAACAAACTCCCTGTAAATTCCCAGCTGCATGTGCTGGCTCTGTGCGTAGACCGCCATTCGGCAGGCACGCTCATTTTGTAATTGTCTCGACCTTGCTTGTCATGGCAATCTTCTGACAATTTCCTTCACCGATGGCTTCATCGATTCATTCCCATAAGCTACATGACAAACGGAGCCACGTTCCTGCAGGGTCCGATTGAGCTTCTCTCCCCTGCTGCTGCGTCAGGCCAACAAACAAATCAATGGGTTTTGTTGGAGTGACCTTTATGTAATTCCACTATACTTCCTCTCTGCTGCTGGAAAGGGCAAAAACAACAGCTTGTAACTTTCAGATCACATTGCGTTTCAAAAACTGGGAGAAGAGCAAAACCAAAGCTCACTGGGGATACACTTACTGAGTTTGGAAGGTAGGTGTGCACTCTTAAAAAGCAGTGGTTTAGTAGAGCAGATCGTTCTGAAGGGTGTTGGGATGAATGTGCAAACGAGGCACATGTAGGCCTAATCTTTTGGATTTTCATTCCCCACAAATTCCAACAATGCCAACATTTCCATCTATTACTTGAGGTGCTTATCCCTCACCTAGGTTGCGGTGGTTATGGGAGCCTATAGCAGTTGCCAGGGCTAAAGGTCATCAGTCCATTGCAGGGCAGAAACAACATGCCGCCCAAGAAACTTAACCCTCAGTTGCTCCTGGGGGACTGTCCTTGTAGCTGATGATTGTAAGGCGCTCTGCATAAGGACGTCTGCCAAATGCCCCTTTACCCTTTACCTTAGGCCCTGGTACCATAAAGAATAGGGTGTGTTCAGACATGGTAGGATTCATTAAATTAGTAGTGCATTCATTTTTCCTGGTCTGGAACAAAGCAGTTCTTGATCATGGTAGGCCTAGTTACTGCAGCGGTAACCAGTTTTGTAAGCTTAATAGATTTTATTATTTTATCAGCATGCAATGTATATACCAGGTTTCCAACCAGAAACATATGTTTTATTTTTCTTGTGTGTTTCAGAGGGACTTTAACAAGACACCTGAGGCCACTTTAGCTTCCCTCCATTTCTGGGTCATTCTTGTTTCTTTGCACTGAGACTAAGATCAGCTCGTGCACATCTGGTTTCGGATCAGCTGCCTTGTTCCGTAGCATGTGATGAATGCAGGTCAAGTATACCCTATGCTCCCCTGATCTGACAATGAACCAGTCTTTCTGGGACAAGGACGAGTCATATTCCCTCACTTAAAAGGCGGCATTCCCTCACTTAAAAGGCGGCCATCAGAGCACTGATGGATCCTGATGTGTATTCATACTGTGCGCTTCCTACTGTTGTATTCACACTGGTTCCCCTGCCTCTCTTGCTACTGAAGTTTCTTGCTACTGAAATTTTTTCCTTTGCTTTCCTTCCACCTTTTCCAAGCTGCAGCATGTGAGACAGTGGCAGAGATGCATCATCTATTCAAGACTCGGAGCCATTATGCTACCTCATAGGTGAAATTTAAAATCAGACTGCTGCAAACGACGGTTATGGTGCGATTATTTTGCAGGTAATAGTTCTGCTGCTGCAGCGCTGGAGCACCGATGCTGTATTGTGGCTGCAGATGCGTCACACGGCAGCGTCGGAAATACGATTTAGAGAATTACTTCAGTACGCAAGCTGCTTACCAGATGCTCTTAACCGAAAGTGCCAGGTTTCACATCCCGGTTTTAGCCAGTTGATTGGTTTGGTTAAAAATTTCATTGCAGTTTCGTCTCGCTTTTGTCAAGGCCTGCCCACTCACCCCCATACCCTCACTCCCCTGCCATTTCTGCTCCGTTACAGCCATGTAATTCGCCAGTGACATTTCAATAAGCCTTTTATTTCCTTGCTTTTCCTGGTCAGTGTTGCGACGTCGGAGCTGCAATATAAAATGAATGGCGTGTCCAGGCCCTGTAAAAGTTCACCCACAGTCTATTAATACAGCTTGTCACTGAGCACATTACAGAGCTTTGTATAAACTGATAATGAGGCTCTGGCCCAGCTGGCCTTTATTGTGTTTCTGCCTCGGCCTGTGTAAAGTTTCTCTTTTCCGGGAATCTTCTAATATACGAGCCTGTCTCTCATTAAGTTATTCCTTTCATCTAACATCTTAAAGGGTTAGTTTGGTTGCAGAGGCTAGTGTTACTAGCTGTGATTTCTGTATTTCCACAGTGCAGCCAGATAATTTGGCTAGCTAATTAAATTCCAATTATTCAATTATTTATAAAAGTGAAATCTGAACATAACTGTTATTGGGCAGTTAAATGTGCTAACATTGAAGGATATCGGTTAGCAGCGTCTTAAGCTTTTCACATTTTACCTGCCAATGTCAATTTTTTCGGAATGTACTGTAGATAACTCAGACGTTTTGGTTAATAGTTACTAATAACCAACTAATTTAGGAGTTAAGTTTTAAGTATGAACATTACTTCTAACAAATAATAAGGTGCTGAACATGAAAAGAAATGAAATTAATTTAAATGAAATAAATGAAATACAGCAGGGAGTGTTAAGCCTGATCTTATGCATTTTACCTGCCCACGACTCACATTCATTGTCTGTATTTTGACCAAGTACAAGACCGGTTACTATAAAATTTAAATTAGTAAATTCTGTAATTGTTTTGATTTCACAACCAAGTGGGTTAAATGTGCTGACAAAGCCAGTCATAAATGAAAGCTGCTTTTTAGCCTGTTCTAATTTGAATTTGTCATCTGGGCCTTTAAGCTTTAATTTAAAATGTAAGCATCTTTGAGGGAAGTATTCCTTTTTGTGACATGTAGCAATGTCACATTTTCATCTTTGAGGGACATATTTAATTTAAATGTAATGTCAGTGTCTCTGCAGTCAGACAGGTTGAAACGTAATGCTCTCGAACATCTGTCAGAGATACTAGAATAATAAATCAAAGTATCTTATCTCATTTGCCAACATGCAGCCAAGATTTACTTGTGCTGATCGTGGAAGTTTGTATGAACATCGCTTAAAAGTTGTAAACAGCAAATCCAAATAACCAAACAAGACTAGTCACGAATGAAAGCTGCTTCGTTAGCATGATCTCATATGCGTTTTGTCACTAGAACCTTTCATTCAAAATTCTGTTTAGCTATATGTGATGTCCGTGTTTCTGCAGTTGAAATATGATGCATGTCTCAGAAGTGCTGGAATCAATCATCAGCATCTTAAATCTCATTTGCTAATATGTAGCTAATATGTACGGCAGGATGTTTGCAAGAGCGTTGTGCAAAAGTAGTAATCAACCAAATCCAAACGACCAAACAAGGCTAGTCATGCTGCTTTGTTAGTATGATCTCATATTCACTTTGTCACTGGGACCTTTCATTTGACATTAGTCGTGTTGGCACCTTTGGGGGACCTTATTTGTTTCTTTTAGTTATAAGTGATGTCAGTCTTTCTGGAGTGGAAATATTTTAGTGTTTGATAGTTGCAGGCTAGCGGTGATGTGGCATAGTGCTCCGTCACTGAAAAGCGCGAGCGAGCCACGCGCTAACCATTAGCGCTGGAGCAGATCTCTGGAACGGCCGAAACTGCCTCAACCTTGAAACAGTTGCATATTACAGACAAGATGGAGCTTTTGTCCCGGCCCTGGCTCCCAATGTTATTTACATCCCAGTGAATACCCGGGTGATTTATAAAGGTCAGGTTTTATGACATATATGAAAACCTTGCCCCGCACCTGCTACCACTGATTCTACTCCCACTGTTTCAGATGGTTTTTGGGGGATATTTTTCCCCGAATTCGATGCTCTACCTTAGTGTTGCGTTAGAGGCTAAAACGCGTTATCAGTGCATGCCTGCTGTAGCGCAGCGCAAATCACACGGGTCATTATCATAGAGCTCTGGGATGTGTTAAACAAAACATACCAAAGGTACTGGCAGTGAATCAATGCTTGTGGAAAGCTCTGAATTTCCAGGAGACTGTGGGTTTTCTCTCTCTCTCTCTGTGTCTGTCTGTCTCACTATCTCTTGCTAGGTCTCTCTCAAACAGAGAGAGAGAGAGAGAGAGAGAGAGAGAGAGAGGGCGAGTGAGATTGAGAAATCTGCTTACTGCAGCAAACAGGCTCCACTGAAGAGACCATTGCATAACAGGGCAAAGCAGCAACAGTGTTTTTTTCTCTTTTGCTCTTTTTCATCCTCTCTCTCTCTCTTTCTGTCTGTGTCTGCGGGCCTGTTTAACTGCGGTGGACGTTATTTCCACCGTGGTGCAGTTCGGGATGTTCCTGAAACAGATCAAATGCACTCGTACGCGTGCGGGAGAGAGCTCTTTGACGCACAGATGAAAATGTGTGTGTGTGTGTGTGTGTGTGTGTGTGTGTGGGCCGCACAGTATGAACACACTATTGTTGCAATTAAGTTGGCCTGCACTATTTTAATTGGTTTACTTGGTTTATTTAATTGGTTTATTTGATCACATTGACCCGCCTTCTGCAAAACTACTGACACTCATATGACGTTGCTTATGGCAACCACAGTTGGCTAGAGGGCTCATTTGTGGCCTTCTGCATCAAGGCCAGTTTTGTGATAAACACTGTGGTGTTGCACAGGCTGTCACGATTACCTGATTAAAATGATCAGAGAATTAATCATCAATTAAAATTGACCTTTGACTGTCAGTTTGCAGGAATTTTTTACTTACTGAGTATAAATTGAGTATAAATTCATGGTATTGAGTTTAAAATAGTATCAATAAATTTACACCTAGGATTTGATATTTATATTTCAATGTGTATTAACAGCAGTCATCAGTAACATCACAGTGCCACCTTGTGAATTAAGCGGGAAAAAAATGCATTTTGGTAGTCTGTTAGGCTAACTGGGTTTGTTCCCTCATTCAGTCAGGAACAATATTGTAATATACAAGTGTGACTCTGTTTAGGCAACGCTCTGAACGTTCCATTCACATGTTATTGTGGTAAAGCCACGCGGATGTTAGTTTAACAGTTAGCTTACAGTTACCTTAACATTCAGTTAGCATTCAGTGTATGCCTTTAGTACAATGGCAAGTGAATGTAACGTTCCGAGTCTTGCGTTACAGTTAAATTGATAAATTATAGGTGTTACAGATTACTACTCTTTCTGTCATGCCATTTTTTTTTACTAATCAAAAAACAGTGACTCAGTCGGTTCAGCTGTGGCCCGCTTTTGGCTCTGCCGTCGAGCCGGACCATAACAGCAAGGTCACGGATCACTTTATTTGTAATGAAAAGCATTTGTTCGTGATTCGGCACAGTTCCTTGTGCTAGTGGAAAAGTGCAACTAGTATCACCCCTCCCAATAAAATTTAATTAATCAATTAAATACCTAATAAACATATCAGTGGAGTTCAATTGCAAATCAGTATCATCCTGTTCACCACTGGTACTTATGTCATCCGTGGTTCCAAGCATATTCTCTGCATCTCTGTGTATGTGTGTGTGTGGGCGCATATAAAAGGAATGTGTAGAACAATAACAGTCCCAAAATTTCCATCTCACCTCCCTGCTCAGAACTTTGGAAAGTTCAGCATTGGCTTCACCTCCATCTCCACCTCTTGCTAATGAAAGTCTCTTTTTATTTCCTTGATGGCATGCTTCAAGTGTTCTGTTTGGATCTCTGTCCTCCCAAGTACAAAATAGCCTATATACAGAATTGAGTTTGAAGTATTTGTCTAGATGTGAGACAGTTAGACACATCGGAATGGAGGGTCATTCCGTGTCACATCACTTGAAGAGTGGAAGTTTTGACACCACCTGTCAAACATCTTTGAGTCGTGGCTTCGGAGGGCAGAAAGAGGAATCTCTGATGCCGTTTGAGGATTTTTATTCTCATAAATGTTCATTAGATCAATAGAGAGCTCAAAATGAGAGGCAGCCATGTCAATGTCAGATTTTTTTTTTTTAAGATCTAATGACAGCAGGTTTTTTGATGTAATTACTTATAAATGGACAGATACTGCCTTGATCAATGAATGCAAAAGCTAGATTTTTTTTGTTTGTTTTGTTTAAAACTCCAGCTGCTCATCTGAGCATATCATCTGAACGTTTACTGATCAGTGGAAGTGGTCTAAAATGGTTTGGGGTAAAATATCATTGTATTAATTACTTCAAAGTTAAGGACAGTTTTTGGCTACCATTTAGAACACATGTGGTCTTTCACCCAAATGAACCAATGAGTAGAGCGGCTAATGGACTTTGTAAAATGTGCTCAGAAGGACAAATCAGTTTCAGGACTACATATTCTTCAATGGTTGTTCGCCAACACACCACAGTTTTATCATTCCGTTAAAAAAAAAATACAGACAGTTCCTTAAGTGATGCCATTAAAGAATTTCGTGAAGGATTTCCAAAAGGTTCTTCTCACTTACAAATCTCTTTCAGTGGACTCTTTGGGGAACGAATGCCATAAAGGACCATGTTTGAAATTTGTAAGCATGAAGAACCTTTAAACTTCACATCTGAAGGTTCTTCTATGGAACTGTATAAAGGACTTTTTCTGATCTGGCTTTTTCTAACTGTCTGTTAAAATAATTAAAACAAAACTAATTCAATGAATAATGAAATATGTGATTAAAAAACATCAAAAGTAGGACATGAAATACATAATACATTTAAAAAATAATAATAAATAAATAAATTTCCATGAAAAAACAGTCTATAAAGCACTAAATTGTCTGTTAAAATAAATCAATTAAAAAAAAGATTTTTCACCACTATAATGAATGCTACTACAACTACTACTACCACTACTACTACTACTACTACTACTACTACTAATAATAATAATAATAAGAAGAAGAAGAAGAAGACTAATAATAATGATATCTCACTATGTCACTCTCTCATATATATATTTTATGCCCTGGTCCTGGTTTGTACTTTCCTGAGCTGAACTGCAGTGAGATGATATGGAATGGAAATGACGTGACAGCCTCCTCTTTTCAGGCTGGACTCATCAACTTGTTACAGTGTGTTCTTCGAACACTGTGGGCTTTAAATTCCATTACATTTCGTGATCATTGCCCTTGATAAGTGTTCATTTATACTTAAAGAAAATGGACGGCAGTTGAAAGATTGATGTTACGTGTGAAGCGAGATACCCCAGTGTAGGGCCTCTGAAAAATAGGCCCCAAGCTGTAGAGCCCCCTTTTCACGATAAACGTTGCACTGTTTAAGTGGATAATGTGAGTCCAGGATGAGATTGCCTTTAATTGAGGCCCTAGTCGTGGCAATAAAAAGTCCATCTCCGAGGGCGCTGAACATGGAAAGGTTGAGCTGCATGTTAATGTATGTACCTCAGCTCCTGTTTCCTCATCCCTGCATGTTCCTCAAGGCTATAGATTATGCATGATAGCCTGTGGCAAGAGATGATGCTGTTGAGCTGCGGCTGATCTGTGTGTGTGTGTGTGTGTGTGTGTGTGTGTGTGTGTGTGTGTGTGTGTGTGTGTGTATATGTATGTGTGTGTGTGT
>JBBJLS010072703.1:0-10203 GCA_037577275.1 Bryconaethiops microstoma
CCCCCCCCCCCCCCCCCCCCCCCCCCCCCCCCCCCCCCCCCCCCCCCCCCCCCCCCCCCCCCCCCCCCCCCAAAACCGGTTTGATGTGTAAGATATATGAATATATTTTATCATCATTCTATCGTTATATTTTAAATTAACATTCAATCCAAAAATGAATCCCCAATTCAGGACAAAGGACACGAGGGAACAAAGGGGTACATCGACACAAGCATAGAACAATGAATAGCCGGGCAACTTAAAACACCTACACAAAAAAGTCATTAAAAACTGCTCATTGTAATTCGCTTTAAAAGCATCAGTTATGTAGTATTGCCACAAGAATTGCCATATTACTGCAGTGGTAGCATGATTTCTAAACTGCTGTTATACATGTTGCAAGTTCTTCCATGTGAGAATTTAATAAATATGGGTATTATTCTTTACCAAATTTGGATGTTCATAGGAATCATGATCTCAACGTTGCAGTTCTTGTTTACTTGAAAATGGTAAAGTGTGTGTGTACTTTTATGAAACAAGGCATTTGCATAATCCCGGAAAGGTAAATCGTTTTGGTCAGAATAGTGCAAGCCAATGTTTATAACATGTTACATCAAGACTTCACCATGATTGTTATAACATTTTGAAAGGAATATCTGAATTGCAATACATATCAATGTAATCACAACATGGTGTTGTCTTTTTAATGTTTGGGCCTACCACCCAGAAGTGGCCCGTCACTGAATTTTGCCAGTAATGCTCGAGGGTCTCTGTCTTTGTTGCTTTCTTTACCCGCTCCATCTGCCCTTGTGTCTGGACAGCAACACATACACACAGATGGAGAATGGAGACATGAGGGAAAAGAAAAGGCCTGTTTGATGGTGTCTGCACAGATGTCTGTCTGTGTGTGTGTGTGTGTGTGTGTGTGTGTGTGTGTGTGTGTGTATGTGTGTGTACGCGTGCGTATAAGAAGTACTCAAAAGACAGTAAGCAGATCAACTAGTGTGGTGTGGTCCTACAGCAGTTAATTAAAGGTCAAAAGGTTATAGTACATGTTCAACACTCTGACTGCTCTCAGTTTTTTAGGCTTATTATCAATGTGTGTGTGATAACACCCCTCCTCATTAGACCTTACTAAAATAAAGCGGTTTAAAATGTAAAGGCCTGTATGTTGTTCCACTGTTCAATTCTTTGCTCTCAAAACTTCACAACATACTTAACTTACATACAGTCTTGGGACAGAGTAATCTGTGTAGCTTTCCATGCAGCCATTGAAACTCAAGACTAAGAAAAAGCCTAAGAAATCACTTGAATGGACTCAGCAAGTTTAATTAATCTTCTCCAATATGTAGGTATAACTATACTAAACCTTGGAACGAAAGGAGGGGCTCAGAGCCTCAAACCTGTTTATTGCTCTGTTCTGAAAACAGATGAAGTTCACTTTAGCGAGCAAAACTAGAGTCACATTCCAAAAGGTTGAAGTGATCAGAGTTTCAGAGGTCCTGTTGCCTTTCATTCTGTGTCCTCTGGCCTCTGTACCTGCCAAGCCACATCCAGGGCGGTCCTTCTTACATTACACCCTTAACATAAAGATAGGTCACTAATAAACGCAATACAAATGATACAAGTGACTTATTAAGCTGTATTTAAACCTGAGCAGGAGCACTACATTTGCTCTTTATATCATAGCAGCATACAGCTTTTGAGCAGCTGGGTTTTACTCTGATTATTAATACATTGCTTACACATACTGGATATATTTTGGAATTTAAAATGACGGTTAATGGTTAAAATGGAAATATTGTTTTTAGGGGTGATTTTGAGACCAAGTACTGGGGTGCTTGTTCGGAAATGTCAACACACATTTGAAACCACGGTTTGGACCTTAAAAATGACTACTAAATAAAATCTTTTTGGGTTAAGCTGCTCCCAAAAAAAGACTGCATGGACATAGGAGGAAACAGAAAGAGTGCATGGATGACTCTGGTGCAGACTGACTTTAAATCTAAATTAGGATGTCTAAATCAGTTATACTACTGACTGAGTAATGGGTATGATCATGCTAGGTCTAACGGCTAGCCAAATAATAACCCTTAGACTAATCGAACTCTTAAGAACCCTCTCAGGCTAAAAAAGAAACATAGTGACTGAAGATCAGTGGGTTGCAATAACACGACAAAGCCCTAGGCTTGCCGCATCTATTTGCAACACAGACTCTGGCAAGAATTTGCCACTTTTGTCGAAAAGATAAAGAGTTGTTAATGATCTCCACTATTTTTACTGCTGCTTTGAATTTTTTGGGGGATTTTTCATAGCCTTTTAACTTTTTTTCCCAAATGAGAAGACTTGGGCAAGGAGCCAGTGATCTAGCACAGGTGACCGTCATTACAGAGGAGGTAAAGAGGGCACAGTGGAGGCTACCCTGCAGTTAGTCACATCCTTCTGTAGGTCTTTCATCAACTCAGTTTAAAGAACCCATAACTTGCAAATGTTATAAGCTCTGGCAAGACCTCAAGAGAAAAAAACAAGAGCTGAAACGCTTTGATTTGATTCCTTTAAACAAATCACAATCAAAGGAGCTTCTCAATGATTTTTCTTTGACAGTTAGTGACCCATGAAATAAATAATCCGAAATGATGCATAGCTTCAACAACGAGGAACTTGCCTGGAAACAGCATCTCCAAATGAAGTGGCAACAGTGAACGGAATCAATGAATGATTGCTATTTATTAGGCCTATCTTTTCGTTTTCCATTCTTGCTAGGTTTAGAGGACCGGCACATACTCATAGAAACATCACCATAAGGCCAATAAACTTGCCATTCTTTCTATTGAGCTTCAGTAAAACCTTGGGAACAGCTTTAGAAATTGTGCATTACTCTAGATTCAGCATTCAGGATTGAAAATGAATTTGGTCATGTGGATACATTTCACAAAGGGCTACGACACATTCGAGACTCGACTCAGACTCATACCCTAGAGACAAAACCACTAAGATAAGTAATAAATGTCACAATCAAACCAGATTAAAATAATTCTACTTGCATTAAAAGATCACACTTTGTTGAAATGTCTTACTATTGCTCAAACACATGCATGTAACACATTGCCATTATGTAAAAGAGAGAGAGAGAACATGCGAGAGCGAGGTGGTGGTGGCCTAGTGGGTAGGATACTTGCCTCTGGACCAAGAGGTCATGGGTTTCAATCCTGCCTTTAGCATACCACCACTGGGTTCCTGAACAAGACCCTTAACCCCAAGTTGCTCCAGGGAGACGGTTTCCTGTTGTTAGGGGATGGAAGTTATTTTGGATGAAAGCGTCTTCTAAACACCGTAAATGTGAGAGAGACAGACACTGTAGCCAGTCATGCTACCCCCATACACAGGGCTTTTCAGTCCCAGGTCCCTCAGCTTGGTGAGCACTCTATGGGGGTCTATTCTATTAAAAGATGAACTCTGGTCAACAGCATTCTCACATAGTTACCATGTTTCTTGTCCACGTGGCTGAGGATGGTGTGTAGAACATGGGAGATGGTGTCCTCCACTGATCCGTTGGTATCAGTAGGTGAACTGGAGTGGGTCTATGGAGCTGAGGAAGGATGCTTTTATAAAGTCTTTAATAAGTCTCATTTCTTTTTGGTGCTAGAGCTGAATGGCACACCGATGCCATAGTTATTACCAGTGTGAGTGTTGTCTGTTTCTAAGCACAGCACTGACAGAGAGGAACAGTAAATAGATGAATTCCTGGAACAGACTTACTTATGATTGTAAATAGTTGTACATAGTTCAACATATCTTATATCTCATATCTGTGTAAGATGACTTCCAAAATGTTTAATATATGTTTGTCTTTTTACTGTAAAAAAAGGTTTTCTGATGTTTTTGGACAGAAAAAGACATTTGTACATTACACAATATTTAACACTTAAGATTAGAAAAGTAACGCAAAAACAAGAAAAATACCTTCAGGTAACTTATATATTTCAGTTTATATTTAAGTATCTGTGTACAGACCGGCTCACAGCTACCATGTGAATACAAACTGTCATTTAAGTTTTGCTGTAGCACATAAAAGTAAATATCAAGATCTTTAGTCACGGTCCAAAAAATTAAAAATACCTTGATAATCTTAGGTCATATCGCCCACCCCTAGTCCACACACCATATTAAGTTGTAGTTAAACCCAAAGAGAGTAAAGCTCTCTAAACCAACCAAATATTGGGATCCATTTTATTCATCCATATTTTCCAAATGACCGGCAAGATTTGTGATGCTAGGAAGAGGCCTGTAGTTTTCCCACACTCCCACTTTCTAAACTTTCATGCAAGAAGTCTGAAGAAGGAACTCAGTTACCACTGATATTCTTTGAAGTAAATCTTACACATTCCAGCAAATAATGATGAAAAACATAATGGTGGAAAGTGCTGTAGTTTTTATGTCCTCAAAATATTTTGGAAAGCATTTAGGAAAGATTGTCTTAATTGCTAAAATTTTTTGAACATGAGCATGTGAATGAAATGTGCACAGACTGTGTTACTGCACATGCTGTAATGCTTCCCTCTAATTGTAGTTAGCACCTTT
The DNA here is from genome assembly GCA_037577275.1 of Bryconaethiops microstoma. Lineage (NCBI taxonomy): Eukaryota > Metazoa > Chordata > Actinopteri > Characiformes > Alestidae > Bryconaethiops > Bryconaethiops microstoma. The sequence goes on from JBBJLS010072703.1 coordinate 4,561, forward strand.
TTTAAAGAGATAAAAGGTTTCCTAAAACATGTTGCATTTTACCCCTAGTAGTGGCATCCGGGTGACGAAGCCTAAATACGCATTTTACGCCGTGACTGGTGTATTTTCAGGCCAATTTCTTTTCTTTAACCAGTAGTGGAGGTTGTTACAGTTCGAAAGAGCCCTACTGCAAGTTTCTAAGACCTCCCTAGGCTGAGATATATTCAAAGTCAGAAGGACCACTTTGACAGACAATAACTCGGACCAATGACCGGGTAGCCGTAATTTACATATACAGCCTTGTAGCAAACCCCCAGAGCTTTCGAACGATATCACAAAGGAAGTGGTGCACTCGCCCCGTGCGTGTGTAACCTGTAACCGGTTCCCCTCTCTGTGTCGTGTTCATCGGCTCTGGTGTGCGTGTGCAGAACACGTGGAGTGACAAGCAGCCACGTCCACTCTTTCGACAGTCTGTTTATTTCCCGGAGTGAGGTCTGTTTGGCTCCTGCTACCGCATACAAAATGGAAGGGCAAGACGCACATGGCCACACACCTTAAAATATATATAAAACATACACAAACTTAGAAATAATACATTTTAAACAACCTACAAACATATAACACTCTAACGCAAGAAATACACACGGATGACTAAAAAAAAAAGACAGGATTACAAACCATGCGGCTCTGTCACTTCTTACTTGCTTCCACATATAAAATGGAAGAGAACTAAAGAAGTGAGCAACCGCTTATAAAGGGAAAAGGGGGTTATGGGAAATGTAGTTTTTAAGATAATACAACAAATAACCAAATAAAACAAAAACAAAACAGGATTTTGGGTAATATATATGAATTTTTTAATGCTGAAACAAAACGAAATGTACACAGAATACAAAATTCAGGATATTTAAGGACATTTGATGGGGATATTTGGCCAGCAAATAAGAATTTCAAGGGGAAATTGGAGCGACGGTCTGAGAGACGTACTTCGAGGCACGCCAAGGTAGTTCCCTTGTTTGCTGAATTTACTTGCTGTGAGTACATGGAAATTATGACACTGGACTCTAAAAGTGTCTATAAGCTGGCTGAGTTGTGATAAAACTGCTTTGGAGTTTCTGTGTAATTGTTTTATTGTGTTTTGAGCGAGTTTTTGTGCACTTTTGATATTGAAGCCTTTATTGATTTATAATTCTGTGGTAAACATAAGGATGTCTCCAAACAAAATGGCATCTCCGAATGGTACTGCTTGCACTAAAACACTTATAAAACTTTCATTTTTTTATTCTTTTGAGCTCAAACTTTGAATATAAGTTGAAAAGACCTGTGGCTGTGGGTTTTCAGTGTTTTGCAAAACCAGGACGATAAGGCACAGCTGAATTCAGAGGCCTTTGACACAAGCATATGTAAACTCCGGTATGTCATCCTGTGTTGGTGTTTGAACATAAGTTTATATATTTTACTACTCTGGCACATGAAACTTCAGAGTCTTAGCTTTTGAGTCCAACTGCAAACAAACATAATAAAGTATGACGGAGTTATGAGCTTTTAAAATTGGGAGCTGCAAAAACCCAATATGGCTGCTGAAAGGGTTGAAACGCAACATTAAGGCAGGCTCTTCATGAGTCCTTTGCGGCTCGGGCTGAGCTTAGCCAGCAAGACCCATAAGCTTTTTACTGAGCGTCAGGTGCCATAGGCGATGGTCCGTTCATCAGATGTGAAAGGGTCTGGAGAAGCCATGGGGAATGTTATGCTGTCTGTAATATCATTAAGCATGACTTGTTTGATGGTGGGTCAGTGATGGTCTGGGGAGACATGTACATGGCCTAGACAACGGCACTCTGACTGACCATAGGTTCCCTTTCCTTTCAATGTCAGGCCCATAGCATTCTTCACCTCTAAACGGTTTCTTTATTTATTATGGGCCTACCCAATGAATAGGAGACTTATTAAGGAACAACTATAAAGAAAATTCCTGAAGAAATTTTTAAATGGGCCTGCCCCCTAGTAACAACCTCCTACACCTTAACAACCATGATGTATACCATAGTAATCACCTAAAACTCATTATCTACACCATAGCAACTGCCTAAAAACTACTTAGCAACCATCTCCTACATCATAGCAACTGCCTAGAAACCACTTAGCAATAGCCTCCTACACCATTTAACCACCTTTTTTACCATAGCAACCACCCAGAATCTATCACAAACACCACAGCAATTGCCTAGAAACTACTTAGCAACCACCTATTACCACAGCAAGTACCTAGCAACACACTAGCAACCACCTTGTATGCCATAGCAACTCTCTACAAACTCCATAGCAACCACTGAAATACTACTTAGCAACCATCTCCTACACCATATAAACCACTTTTTATACCATAGCAGCAGCCCAGAAACTTCATTGCAACCACCTCATACACCACAGCACCTGCCTACGAACTACTTAGCAACTACCTTTGTATGGCAGCTGCACTGCTCAGGACAAAAAGGCTCTGCAGAGAGTGGTGAAAACGGCTCAGAGGACCATAGGCACACCACTCCCTGCAATAACTGACATTTGCAACACACGCTGTGCATCATGAAAGACCCCAGCCACCCTGCATTGCCACTTTTTACTTTCCTGCCATCCTGTTCCTCATACTATGTGAAATACTGTAGCACACAACACTTTACACTGCACTGACACTTTACATTTATGCAACTTGCAGCTGAAACTCTGTTTACTTAAGCCTGTGATTATTTATTGTTGCTGCACTTTGTTTTTTATATCTCATGTCTTTATGTTCTGCCTGCAAAGAGGGTATTCAAGTAAGCATTTCATTGTGCTATGTACACTGTATTTTGTAAATATGATAATAATAAACTTCAAATTCAACCTCCTATACCACAGCAAGTACCAAGCAACACCCTAGCAACCACCTTGTATACAATAGCATCCATCTACAAACTCTTTGGCAACCACCTCCTAAACATAGCAACGGCCTAAAAACTACTAAGTAGCAACCTCCTACACCATAGCAACAACCTTTTATACCATAGCAAACAGGACCGTTCCTAGCAGTTTGGGGGCCCTACGGGGGTGTGTGGTATGAGATCCGGGCCGGGGCCCCTCTCGCTGTCGTTCTGGGGGTGGGGGGGTGCAGTGTTTCCGTGCCGGGGCCCCCCTTGCGGTCGGTCCCGGGGCCCTATGCGGATGTGTAGTTCACGTATACCTAAGAACAGCCCTGATAGCAAACACCCAGAAACTCCATAGCTACACCAGGGGTGTGGAACTCCAGTCCTGGAGGGCCCTGGTCCAGCCCGTTCGGGTGATTTACCTGCTCAGAAACACCTGGTTCACCTCACCAGTTAATTGTCAGGTTTACTGAATGTGTTCGAGGAGGAGAACCATCAAACTCTGCTGGACACCGGCCCTCCAGGACCGGAGCACGACACCCCTGGTTTACACCATAGCAACGTCCAGGAAACTACTTAGCAACCACCTCCTACACCACAGCAAGCACCTAGCAAAACATTAGCAACCACCTTGCATGCTATAGCAACTATCTAGAAATTCCTTAGCAAAAACCTCCTAAACATAGCAAATGCCTAGAAACAAATTAGTGAATGGGGAAAAATGGAAGTGAAAGGGGAAAAAAGGGATGAGCGAAAGGCAAGGAAAAGATGAGTGCTGGTCATCACCGACCGCTTTTGTGTGTCACATGAAGATTGTTCTTCATCACAGAAGAATAATCAATAAATAAAGAAACCAAGGTGAAGAGTAATATGGGACTGCCATTCAAATGAATGGGAGCCGAATGGGCATGCCTATAATAAAGAATCCGAGGTGAAGAATAACATGGGACTGCCATTAAATTGAAAGAAAATTCCTGAAGAAATTTTTAAATGGGCCTGATGAGCTGGTGTTTCTAATAAAGTGACAAGCCTGTGCCATATGTAGCTTCATGGATGTATGGTGAAGTATTAATTAGCAGCACTCCATCTAAATGTGGACAAAAATGTAATGGAAGTGAGTGTGTGTGTGTTTGTGTATGTGCGTGTATGTGCTTGTGTGTGTGTGGGCGTGTGTGATAATGTGCGTGCGTGAGTGTGTGTGCATGCGTGCATGTGAGTCTGTGTGTGTGCGTGTGTGTGGGTGTGCGTGGGTGCATGCATGTGAGTGTGTTTTTGTGTGTATGTGTTTGTGTGTGTAACTGCGTGAGTGAGTGCGTGCGTGTGTGTCCGTGCGTGTGTGACTCTGTGTCAATGAGTGTGTGTGTGCGTGCGTGTGTGTGTGTGTGTATGTGAGTGCGTTCTAGCGTTCGTGTGTGTGCGTGCGTGCGTGCATGCATCTGACTGTGTGTGAGTGTGTGTGTGCATGCTTGTGTGTGCGTGTGTGTGCTTGCGTGGATCCCTGCGTGTGTTCGTGTGTGTGTACGTCTGTATGTGCGAGAGTGTGTGTGTGACTGTGTGCGCGTGTGATTGTGTGAGTGCCTCTGCATGCGTGCGAGCCTGCGTGTGTGTGCGTGCGGATGCGTGTACGAGTGTGTGCGTGCGTGGGCTTGTGCGCAGGGCCGTTCTTAGGCATACGCGAACTACACATCCGCGTAGGGGCTCGACTGTGAGGGGGGCACCGGCGCGGAATCCCGTAAGCAGCCCCTCCCCAGAACGACAGCGAGAGGGGCCTCGGCCCGGATCGCGTACCACACACACCCCCGGACCGCGTATGGCCCCCCAAGCTGCTAGGAACGGCCCTGCTTCTGCGAGTTAATATGTGTGTGAGTGCAAGTGAGTGTGGCATGCGCGTGTGAGTGTGGCGTGTGATTGTGCGAGTGCCTCTGCACGCGTGCAAGCCTGCGTGTGTGTGCGTGCCTGCGGATGCGTGTACGAGTGTGTGTGAGTGTGTCTGTGTGCTTGTGCGAGTTGATGTGTGTGAGTGAGTGTGGCGTGCGCGCGCGTGTGTGTGTGTGCGTGCGTGTGTAAGTGCGTGTGTAAGTATGAGTGAGTGTGTGCAAGTGAGTGAGTGTGCGTGCCTGTGAGTGTGTGTGTGTGTGTGTGTGCGTGCGCGTACTTGCGTGAGTTTGTGTGTTTGAGTGTGCGTGCTCGCGCGTGTTTATTAATTTTTTATTATTAATTATAATTACTAGAGATTCTAATATTCCCTTTGAAAAATCCTCTAAAATCCGTGTTTACGTCAATTCCACGTTTGAGGGCAAGCCTAGTCTCTTAGCCCGGGACGGTATCCAACCCTCGCGGAAAGGTGCTGCTCTCATCTCCTGCAGCATAGCCTATAGCAGGGGTGTCCAACTCCGGTCCTGGAGGGTCCAGCACAGTTTGATAGCAGTTCTCCTCAAACACATTCATTAAACCTGACAATTAACTGGCGAGGTAAACCAGGTTTTTCTGAGCAGGGAAATCACCAAAACGTGCTGGACCACAGCCCTCCAGGACTGGAGCTGGACACCCCTGGCCTATAATAATTTGTCTCTGTTGGTTCTGCTTGATCTTAGTACGATTGACCACTCCATTATACTAGACAGACTAGAAAACCTTGTCGGAGTTACTGGAACCGCCTTACCCCGGTTTAGATCATACCTGACCGATCAGTTTGTAAGAGTTAACGGGAATCCTCAGCACCCACTAAAGTATAATATGGTGTCCCACAAGGTTCCGTACTAGG
>JBBJLS010072704.1:0-10203 GCA_037577275.1 Bryconaethiops microstoma
TCTCACTCTCTTTATCTCTGTCTCTCACTCTCTCTATCTCTGTCTCTCACTCTCTCTATCTCTGTCTCTCACTCTCTCTATCTCTGTCTCTCACTCTCTTTATCTCTGTCTCTCACTCTCTCTATCTCTGTCTCTCACTCTCTTTATCTCTGTCTCTCACTCTCTTTATCTCTGTCTCTCACTCTCTCTATCTCTGTCTCTCACTCTCTCTATCTCTGTCTCTCACTCTCTTTATGTCTGTCTCTCACTCTCTCTATCTCTGTCTCTCTCTCTCTCTATCTCTGTCTCTCACTCTCTCTATCTCTGTCTCACTAGCTCTTCTCTCTTCATCTCTTTTGACCTAGACTGAGTGATTACTGGTGGTTCTGAGGCCGAGACCATGAGGGCTCGTGGTTGTGGGTCCAGGAGGCCTCAAAACTTTAGTGTAATATTCTTCTAAAGCTGGTGCAGGATGTGTTATTTGTCTACAGGTCCAGGAGTGCGGACCCCCGGTCCAGGAGTGCGGACCCCCGGTCCAGGAGACCCCACAGCTGTGGTTCATGTCACTTTTCTTTCTTTCACTGTAACAGCGCCAGAACCTGATTTACAGGGTCAGACACTGTCCAGGAGTGTCAAGGATCAGGACCAGAGACTCTTTCACAACAAATAAACATCGTTAACATCAGACAAACATCGTTAACATCAGACAAACATCGTTAACATCAAATAAACATTGTTAACATCAAACAAACAAACATCTTTAACATCAAATAACCATCTTTAACATCAAATAAACATCGTTAACATCAAATAAACATCATTAACATCAAACAAACAAACATCTTTAACATCAAATAACCATCATTAACATCAAAAAAACATCATTGACATTAAATAAATAAAGATAATAAACATCAAATAAACATTATTAACATCAAACAAACATCATTAACATAAAAAACAAACATCTTTAACATCAAATGAACATCGTTAACATCAAATAAACATCATTAACATCAAATAAACATCATTAACATCAAATAAACAAACATCTTTACCATCAAATAAACATCGTTAACATCAAATAAACATCACTAACATCAAATAAACAAACAATAACATCAAACAAACATCATTAACATCAAATAAACATCATTAACATCAAATAAACATCATTAACATCAAATAAACATCATCAACATCAAACAAACAAACATCTTTAACATCAAATAAATAAACATCGTTAACATCAAATAAACATAATTAACATCAAATAAACATCATTAACATCAAATAAACATCATCAATATCAAACAAACAAACATCATCAACATCAAACAAACAAACATCTTTAACATCAAATAAACATCGTTAACATCAAATAAACATCATTAACATCAAATAAACATCGTTAACATCAAATAAACATCATTAACGTCAAATAAACATCATTAACATCAAACAAACAAACATTGTTAACATTAAATAAACATCATTAACATCAAATAACCATCATTAACATCAAATAAACAAACAATAACATCAAACAAACATCATTAACATCAAATAAATTAACATCGTTAACATCAAAAAAACATCATTAACATCAAATAAACATCATTAACATCAAATAAACATCATCAATATCAAACAAACACACATTTTTAACACCAAATAAACATCGTTAACATTAAATAAACATCGATAACATCAAATAAACATCATTAACATTAAATAAACATCGATAACATCAAATAAACATCATTAACGTCAAATAAACATCATTAACATAAAATAAACATCGATAACATCAAATGAACATCGTTAACGTCAAATAAACATCATTAACATCAAATGAACAAACATCTTTAACATCAAATAAACATCGTTAATGTCAAATAAACATCGTTAACATCAAACAAACATCATTAACATCAAATAAACACCATTAACATCAAATAAACAAACATCTTTAACATCAAATAAACATCGTTAACATCAAATAAACATCATTAACATCAAAATTATCAAACATCTTTAACATCAAATAAACACCATTAACATCAAATAAACATCATATACATCAAATAAACATCATCAACATCAAACAAACAAACATCTTTAATAACAAATAAACATCATTAATATCAAATAAACATCAATAACATCAAATAAACATCATTAACATCAAATAAACATCATCAACATCAAATAAACAAACATCTTCAACATCAAATAAACATCATTAACATCAAACAAACATCATTAACAACAAATATTCAAATCAGAGTCAGAATCAGAGTCAGAGTCAGAATCAGAATCAGAGACAGAGTCAAAACCAGAGTCAGAGTCAGTCACCCAATCAGAGTCGTAATCAGAGTCAGAATCAGAGTCAGAGTCAGAATCAGAATCAGAGACAGAGTCAAAACCAGAGTCAGAGCCAGTCACCCAATCAGAGTCAGAGTCAGAATCAGAGTCAGAGTCAGAATCAGAGTCAGAATCAAAATCAGAGACAGAGTCAAAGACAGAGTCAGAGTCAGAGCCAGTCACCCAATCAGAGTCAGAGTCAGAATCAGAATCAGAATCAGAATCAGAGTCAGAATCAGAGTCAGAATCAGAATCAGAGTCAGAATCAGAGTCAGAATCAGAGTCAGAATCAGAATCAGAATCAGAGTCAGAGTCAGAGTCAGAATCAGAGTCAGACCCAGAGCCCGGCGTACAGAGCCAGTCACCCAATCAGAGTCAGAGTCAGAGTTAGAGTCAGAGTCAGATTCAGAATCAGAGTCAGTCACCGAATCAGAGTCAGAATCAGAGTCAGAGTCAGAATCAGAATCAGAGTCAGAGTCAGAGTCAAAATCAGAATCAGAACCAGAGTCAGAATCAGAATCAGAGTCAGAGTCAGAATCAGAGTCAGAGTCAGAGTCAGAACCAGAGTCAGAGTCATCGTCAGAGTCAGAATCAGAGTCAGACCCAGAGCCTGGCGTACAGAGCCAGTCACCCAATCAGAGTCAGAGTCAGAGTCAGAGTTAGAGTCAGAGTCAGAAGCAGAGTTCGAACCAGAGTCAGAATCAGAGTTAGAATCAGAATCAGAGTCAGAGTCAGAGTCAGAGTTAGAACCAGAGTCAGAGTCGGAGTCAGAATCAGAGTCATATTCAAAACCAGAGTCAGTCACCCAATCAGAGTCAGAGTCAGAGTCACAATCAGAGTCACAATCAGAGTCAGTGTCACAATCAAAGTCATAGTCAGAGTCACAATCACAGTCAGAGTCAGAGTCAGTCACCCAATCACAGTCAGAATCAGAGTCAGACTCCGAATCAGAGTCAGAGCCAGAGTCTGATTCAGAGTCAGACACCGAGTCAGAGTCAGAACCAGAGTCAGAGTCAGAGTCAGAATCAGAGTCAGAACCAGAGTCAGAGTCAGAGTCAGAACCAGAGTCAGAACCAGAGTCAGAGTCAGAATCAGAGTCAGATTCAGAGTCAGAGTCAGTCACCAAATCAGTCAGAGTCAGAATCAGAATCAGAGTCAGAGTTAGAATCAGAGTCAGAATCAGAGTCAGAGTCAGAGTCAGAATCAGAATCAGAGTCAGAGTCAGAGTCAGAGTCAGAATCAGAGTCAGAATCAGAATCAGAGTCAGAGTCAGAGTCAGAATGGCGTTTCTTAGAATTATTAATACTGCTCTATTGTATTCAATAATGTTCTGGAAGGTTCTATAATGTACAGTAATGCTCTAATGATCTATAATGCTTTATAATGCTCTATAATGCTCTAATGATCTATAATGTTCTATAATGCTCTATAATATGCTCTACAATGTTTTATAATGTTATATAATATTCTAATGTTCTGTAATGTTCTATAATGTTCTATAATGCTCTAATGATCACTAATGTGCTATGATGTTCTTTAATGTTCTATGTTCTATTATGCTCTAATGATCTATAATGCTCTATAATGCACTATAATTATCTATAATGTTCTATAATGATCTATAGTGCTCTATAATGCAGTATAATGTTCTATAATGTTCTATAATGACCTACAAGGCTCTACAATGCACTGTTATGTTCTATAATGCACTATAATGTTCTATAATGTTCTATAATGTTCTATAATGCTCTATAATGCTCTACAATGTTCTATAGGATGCTATAATGTTCTATAATGTTCTATTATGCTCTAATGATCTATAATGCGCTATAATGATCTAAGATGTTCTATAATGTTCTATAATGCTCTATAATGATCTATAATGCTCTATAATGATCTATAATGTTCTATAATGATCTATAATGCGCTATAATGATCTAAGGTCTTCTATAATGTTCTATAATGTTCTATTATGCTCTAAAGTTCTATAATGTTCTATAATACTCAAGGACAAGGAGAACTTCTCCAAAGCTGGAGGGAGAAACCCTGGTGAGAACCAAGACTTGTCCACCTTACAGACCCTAATTCTAGTCTCACCAGCGCCTTTCCCCGGTGGAGTCAGGAAGCAGGAGAGCTCGGCGAGATCTTGACATCTGTTCCTGTCACGGCGGCGTGAGGACTCTGGCACCACGGCGGCGGGACGGTGGAGAACACGGTGCCGCCGGGGCTCCAGGGACCGGGCGTGAAGAGTCATTAGGCTCAAGTCCAGCCGTCACTCTGTCAGGTGGACAGAGTCGTTATGTCAGAGCATGTCGGGCGGAGAACAGGGATCTCGGGGACAGAGCTGCGTCAGGGACGGCCTGTCGCTTTTCTCAGGGCCTCGTAGGTCTTCAGAGCAGGTCTAGAACCTCCAGCCTGAGCTCATTTTTATTAACAAAATATCACCTTTCAGCTCCATCAGTCCTGCAGTGATGCTCAGTATAAAACTCTGGCTGGAAGACACTAAACACTGACCACCCAGGATGTTCTTCTCTGGGGTATCCAGGCAGATGCCATCAAGTGAGCTCTTCCATTGGTCAGGCCTTCAGGGGCTGGAATGAAGATCTTGCATGTCAGATCTAAGCATCTTTAGAAAGATCTGAACATCTTTAGAAAGAGGAATCGACCAACCAGCTTCTGATTTACAGTGGAGAGAAAAAACACCAACAATTCTGGCGGTTCTAGAAACATCACTGATGTAGAGCCATGAGTAGGTTTTTTGACCGTTCTAGACACGTCACTGACTGTAGAGTAAACGAGTTTCAGTCGGTTCTAGATACGTCACTGACTGTAGAGCTGCAGTGTAAACAGGTTTCAGTCAGTTCTAGATACGTCACTGACTGTAGAGCTGTAGTGTAAACAGGATTCAGTCGGTTCTAGATACTTCACTGACTGTACAGCTGTAGTGTAAACAGGTTTCAGTCAGTTCTAGATATGTCACTGACTGTAGAGCTGTAGCGTAAACAGGTTTCAGGCAGTTCTAGATACATCACTGACTGTAGAGCTGTAGTGTATTCGGTTCCAGTGGAGTCGTGGGTTAATCAGGAGCTTTGGAGAACTGGTAAATCAGCCTTGCTGCAGTCCGGTACCGGGTCGAAACTGGCGCTGTGTTCCCCTCGGACTGCAGGTTTCCATTATTCAGGGCAGGAATTATTTACGGGGGGAGAAGAGACAGAAATATTGATGAAGAACGTGTTCCTGGATGGAGTGCGGCGGGTTCTCCGCTGGTGGATAAAACCGCTCCGGGGCAGGTCACGACCTTTCCCTCTAATGACCGAGAACCGACAGCGCTGGGACTCCGGAGCAGCGTTCACTACCTGTTAGTCTGACTGGGCCTGACAAGCCCCTCCCCCTCACCTGCCCCGCCCCCACTCTGTCCCGCCCGGCGGTGGTTCTCCTATAAATTCTTCAGGTTTTTCCGTGAATTTCTCTGAATCATTGATGCTGGGAAACGGTTCCAGGGCTCCAGGGTTCCACACTATTCCCCATTTGAACGAGCTCATCAGCTGGGGTGACCGCCGCCTAAAGCTCTGGCGAAGATTGTTGCTCCTGATGTTGATGTTGATGGACTACGGACTCTCAGTCTCCTCTTCCAACAGTATTTCCCTCTGGACTCTTAGTGAAACCAGCTCTGTTAGCCATAGAGGGCCCGTCTGTCTATAATCTTGTTCATTGAGGCTCTCTCTTGTTATTCATCCCCATAAAGATTCTGGTTCCTTTCTCTCCGGGTCGACCTGAGGAGGACGGGTTCCCCTGTTGAGTCTCGGTTCCTCCCGAGGGTTCTTCCTCCAGCTGAGGGAGTTTTTCCTCACCACAGACTCGGACCTGGACTCTGTAGAGCTGCTTTGTGACAATCTGGTTGGAATATAAATAAAATGGAATTGAATTGAATAATCAACTTTCCTTAACGACCCCGGAACCGCCTCGATAATTTCATCCGAGCATGGAGCGCGTCGGGAACCCAAGGAGCCGGCGGAGAGCCCGGTTCTCAGAAGAACAGAGGTTCTGTTCGTAGACCTTCACTCTGGACGCTAATGAGCATAGCAACCACACAGCAACGCCGTAGCAGCCACTACAGTTACCATAGCAACTGGATCACTGCACCTTAGCAACCACCTGCAGTGCCTTAGCAACCATCGAGCAACAAGCACAGTTACTATAGCGACCGTGCAGGTCACGCTTTCTTCCAGAAACGGAGTCTAGAGTTTTATCAGAACCTCAGTGTAGGTGTTAATATTATTAGAACTTCATTCTGATATTAATTTATTAGAACTTCATTCTGATATTAATATTATTGGAACTTCATTCTGATATTAATATTATTAGAAGCTCATTCTGATATTAATATTATTAGAACTTCATTCTGATATTAATTTATTGGAACTTCATTCTGATATTAATATTATTAGAACTTCATTCTGATATTAATATTATTAGAACTTCATTCTGATATTAATTTTATTAGAACTTTATTCTGATATTAATTTATTAGAACCTCATTCTGATATTAATGTTATTAGAACTTCATTCTGATATTAATTTCGTTAAAACTTCATTCTGCATTTTCTGTATCATTTCACTCCCGACTGGCTGCTAATGATGTAATTTCCTTCTGAATATTCATTAGAACTTAATTTGAATATCAGATGTATTATTAGAATATTCATTCCTTATTGGTTTTTCATATCAATTTCAATAGAACGTCAGTCTAACGGGAGAACCGTGTTTAAGACATCCGAGAGAACCGTCGCCGGTTGGGTGGGGGGGTTAGAGAGATGTTGCCATAGCGACAAACGAAGCACCTGGTGCAGCTGCGCATTTGCATAATCAAATGATTTCCTGATGAGACCAAATTGCAAGACAAACAATAGCGTAATCAGGAGGGGGGTGGGGGGGCGGGGCTTGACCTTTTTTGCCTCTTTTGTTCTTTCTCCCTTTACTCGGTTCTCCTTAATTATTCGCCCTCAATTAGAAAAGAAGTAAAAAGCAAGAGGGAATAAAACCGACTGGCAGCTGCGAAGACGGAAGAGACGGTTCATAGTTAAAGATACGATGAATAACAGTAATAACTAATAACAGTAATAATAGTAATAACAGTAATAACGGCGATGTGAATATAATCCGTGGGACGCGGCGGGAGAGACCCCCCCCACCCCAGACCCCCCCCCCCGCTTATTAGCCGCTAAGTGTGCTCCGTTGCGTCTGCGCAGTTCGTAATTGATTTTTTTTTATCAGTTATCGGCTCGGGGTCGCCGGGACTGACGGAGGCGATCCGGACGGTGGGCGGTCCTCCGGGTTACGGCCCCTCCAATCAAATCACCTTTACAGAGATGAACCCGCAAACACCGGATCTGACGGCATAATTACCCCAGAACGCCGTAATTAAGGCCTAATTACATGCAATTATTATAATTACGCGGCTCCTATTGTCCCGTAAGGTATGCAAAGGTGGAAGTGTGTGTGTGTGTGTGTGTGTGTGTGTGTGTGTGTGTGTGTGTTTTATCGCTAACAACAATAGTATGAAATTATGCAAATGAACTTTTTTTCCAATGAGCCATTCGGAGGATATCGGAGATGTTAAGGTCAAAGCTGCTTAAGAACACACACACACACACTCACACACACACACACACACACACACACACCCGGCTGCCGTCCTCACCGTGTAGCTTTTATTTGTCATGGCCTTCAGGGAGGAGATCAAGCCCGGCTCTCCAAATCCTTCCTGACTTCGTCCTCATCCATAAACACCATCATTCTGACAGATGACCTCCTCGTCTTCGCCGCCGCCACTAACCTGCCGCTCGCTCTACAACCACAGCACAAAAAGACTCCCTTCAGAGAGCACCAACACAAACAGGCCTGGAACCGACCCAAAGAGGTCCAAACGGATACCAAATGGGTACAAACTGATACCAAATGGGTACAAACTGACATGAAATGGGTCCAAACTGATACCAAATTGGTACAAATTGACACAAAATGGGTCCAAACTGATACAAAAGTGGGGCAAATTGACACAAAATGGGTCCAAATGGACACAAAATGATCCAAAATGGTATAAACTGACGAAAACTACCCAAAGTTGGTCCAAAAAGGCCCGAAATGCATTAAAACTGATCAACAGTGAGTCCAAACTGAAACAAACTGGGTAGAGGAACAAGATCCACTAGACCAGACCTTCCTCCCTCCCTCCATGGTCCAGTTGTGATGTTCACTGTAGATGTTCTGGTGGAGGACAGGGGTCAGCATGGGCTCTCTGACCGGTCTGCAGCTCCGCAGCCCCGTACCCAGCAGGGGGCGCTGCACTGTGTGATCTGACCCCTTTCTATCAGAGCAGCAGGAACTTCTCCAGCAGATCTTCTGTGGATCAGAACCAGACGGGCTGGTCTTCACTCCTCATGACCTTCAGAGAACCTCGGGGGTCCGGGACCCTGTCTCCGGTTCTCCGGTTCTCCTTTTTGGTAGGTTTTTACCAGGAACCCCCGAGAAGACCTGCCGTGTTGGAGATGTTCAGTCAGACTTCACAGTTTGGTTCCTCTGAAAGCGTCTCAGATACTTTTGTCCTGATCCTTTCAGTTCTGAGCCTCTTTCTGTCTGTGATGGACGTCCTTCACGTCCCAGCGTGGACCGAGTCGCCCTCTCGCTTCCTGGAATGGGCTTGTGATCTTAGAAACAAGTCCCTGAAAAAAGAGCAACGCTTGATTAAATTTCCCCTTTAAACCCATTTACGTTCCGCCGCAGAACCGGCCGTGATTTAGAACCGCAATTTGGAGGCAGAATTTCTATTCGCCTGGGAGGCGGGAAAAAACAGCTGAGTGCTGGAAATTAGAGCGTCTGGAGAAATCCTGTCGGGGAAAAGTGCATTTCAGACTCAGACAAAAACTACTGAACCGCTTTAAAACCAGACAAACTGCTGGAGGCTGAATGGGTGGGGCTAAAGTGCTGTAGACTGAATGGGTGGGGCTAAAGTGCTGTAGGCTGAATGGGTGGGGCTAAAGTGCTGTAGACTGAATGGGTGGGGCTAAACGTCTGTAGACTGAATGGGTGGAGCTAAACTGCTGTAGTCTGAATGGGTGGGGCTAAACTGCTGTAGACTGAATGGGTGGGGCTAAACTGCTGTAAACTGAATGGGTGGAGCTAAACTGCTGTAGTCTGAATGGGTGGGGCTAAACTGCTGTAGTCTGAATGGGTGGGGCTAAACTGCTGTAGACTGAATGGGTGGGGCTAAACTGCTGTAGGCTGAATGGGTGGGGCTAAAGTGCTGTAGACTGAATGGGTGGGGCTAAACATCTGTAGTCTGAATGGGCGAGTCTAAACTGCTGTAGACTGAATGGGCGGAGATAAACTGCTGTAGGCTGAATGGGTGGGGCTAAACTGCCTTAGGTTGAATGGGCAGGGCTAAACTGCTGTATGCTGAATGGGTGGAGCTAAACTGATACAGAGTTAATAAACAGACACAGATAAATATTGTATATTTAACAAAGCTCATAAAGCATATTTGTGACATCACAACTATGACACATTTTTCCATATATGGATAGGGTTCGAGGCCTCTAGTTTGAGGGACGAGGTTCAGACAGTCACCGCCACCCTCTAATGGAAGTGTCTGTCTCAGTTTAGGCCACGAGTCTCCAGCTCCGGCACCAAATACACTATCAGAATATTGGATTTGGCAATTAACCACAACCTAATTCAAGAACTGTTCACATTAAACAGACTGCGTCTTTACAGTGGAGGAGAATGGAACCAGACGTCTTCAACACTAATATAGTGGAGGTGAATGGAACCAGACGTCTCCAACACTAATATAGTGGA
>JBBJLS010072705.1:0-10201 GCA_037577275.1 Bryconaethiops microstoma
AACAATAACCTGTAATAACACTGTAGTAATATTTCTTTGTGTAATCAGTAGGATTCCCAGATTTCAGTGGGGGTTTGTAAAATTTCCCTTTCAGTCTTCTCTAGCTTTTTGTGTATAAACAGTTAAATTAGTCAGATATAATAGTATTATGTTCAATATAAATCATTTTGGTGTATTATGCTTTTTACATTTTCTTTATATTTTGTATAATTGTGTTAAACAAGTAAAACCAGGAGAAAACAGTCTGTTGTATGTTTCTGTTTTTGGCAGGATAACCAGTGTATAAAACAGATGAAGATTTAACTGCTTTTTTAAAGTAGCTGTAACTGCGAAGTAATGAGTTTATTTACTTTTCAACCCCACCATAGTGTAGCTAATACAACTTTACCAATGTGCTACACAATCTGTTTCTCCATTCACATGATTTAATAGTGTTTAAAGCAGTACTGGCAGCTTGTTCTCATGCTGTGTAGTGCAATATATCCAGTTTGAGGCAGAGTCCAACTTTAAAAACCTATAAACACCTGAGGTGATGTGGATACTTGTGACTGGTGGACTGTACACTGCAATGCCACACACATGTCCACACGTGCAAAATAAGTGAAACGACTGCTAGATTGACTCTTCATGTACCAAAACAAATGGAATGTGTTGAGAGTAGGGATTCATCAATATCCATCTGTCCAGTACCGTGCTCAGGTACTCAGACTTGTAAACAAAACTGCAGTACCAACATCCCATACCTGAGATTACCATGTAAAGTAAGACTTGTTTACACTGGGGCACTAATGAAGAGAAAACAGGGAATGATGGAACTCTGCAAGTATGACACAATTAAAGATGGCTTTCAAAACAATACAAGTAACCTAATAAAAAATGAAAATTAAGCATTGAGTCAGTAGACTTTTCACCGTCAGAGACTAACTGGGTCATTAGCTGGGATATTTTTCATCATGGAAGAGGAGCCAAAGACTCCAAACCTTTGGTGAACTGGGCATTACCTGGGAGTGGGAAGTATCTGTGTGCATCAGTGCACTGTAGAAGTTTTTGTTTTCCAAATAGCTTATGGAGACCAAAGTGGGAAATCTGAAATGAACCATACAAATTTCTGTTGTGGAGAAATTTGTATGGTTCATTCTCAGGACCATGGATTATTTGGACTCCACAGGTCAGAAAAGCAGTTATCATGTCTATAATAGTGCCACTGGTGTTTGAATTAGTGTTTTTATATCAAAATAGTCTAAATCAATTGGCTAACATGCTATTTCTCCATCTCTCAGTTCTGTGGCTAAATGAGTAATGGAGGATGCACAGCTTCATCATCTAAATGTCTCTCAACAGTTAAAACTAAACCCAAATAAATTAATGTGTATTTGTCTCTTTGATCATATATTGTTTACTCTCTTAATGTCTCTCTTTACTTTTCCTGATTCAATCTTTCTAATAAAACAGATAATTGGTTTTTGAGAAAAATAACAGACTCTCCCTCATTCTTCCTCTGTGTCTTAAACACACTGTGGTCATGTTCTCCTCTCAACCCTCAGACACAGACTAAATACAACTGCAACAGTAGGTGAAGACAGTGGTTCCCAAACCAGTGATCAGGGATCCCCAGACGGTTAAAATATTAGTTCCTGGTCATAACACACAGGGGTAGAGACCGTCCAGGGGTCCCTGAGGACCGGTTTGAAAACCACTGTCTTCACCCACTGTCACAGGTTCCTTGACCCACCCCACCCTTTTCTGTGAACTCTGCACATTACACTCATCATTATTCATACTGATGGCTACATTCTTCTTGTGTGTGTATTTTATATTTAAAGTATTTAAATCCACCTTCCTTACTGACCACGATATAATATTTATATAGCATAAATAGTATATAGTACAGAGTATTTTCAGGAGAGTTTTATTTTATTTTGAATTCATATTTTAATTTTCTCTTTTCCAGTGAGTCCGTGTTACAAACAGGAGTAATTGGAAAATATCATGTCAGAAAAATACATGCTTGCCTGTATAAAGATTTTGTGATTCTGACCTGAGAGTCTCCAGTTTACAGTGTGAACTCTTCAGTCCAGCAGAGAACTTCTCCACTCCTGAGTCCTGCAAGTTATTCTTACTCAGATCCAGATCTTTCAGGGAGGAGGTTTCTGACTGTAAAACTGATCTCAGATGTGCACACGTCTTTTTCCCAAGTTTACACGACACTAGTCTGTAAATGACAACAAAACACAGAAACAGAACATACAGATGAAGAGCTGAGAATTAACCCAAATACAGCGGAAACGTACATTTTTGACAAAAACATTGATACTCAGGTTTTCACAACTCCACACATTTAATCATTTTAACATTTCCTGTAATTGGTCAGTTAGATTTCCACAAGTTTCTCACAATAAGCTTTAGGATTTGTGCTCCATTCCTCCTGACAGACCTGGTGTAACTGAGTCAGGGTCACAGGCCTCATTACACACACACACTTCATAGTCCATCATACTGGACTGAGATCAGGGTTTTGTGATGGCCACTTCAGTGCCTTTACTTTGTTGTTCTTAAATCATTTTGCCGCAGCTTTGGAAGCGTGTTGGGGGTCTTTATTTTTCAGGAAGGCCAGGTTTGAACTTGGTCTGTTACTTTAACATATCCCTAATTTTCCTTCCTCATGATGCCGTCTCTTCTATGAAGTTAACCAGGGTGGTATTCTTCCCCCTTTCTACTCCAGTCAGGTAAAAAGTAAAGGCTGGTTTTAAAATAAATCCAAATATCCACCTCCATCCAACACATAATTACATCCGTAAGTCTATTAGAATCTTCTAAGGCCGTGACATCATTTTCTGGATTTCTGCTGTTTAGGGCACAGTAAGCTTCGGAATCATTAAAACTGTTTACACAATTGTTAAGTTCGGCCCCACAAACATTTCCTATTTGATTGAGATCAGGGTTTGTGATGGTCACTCTACTCTCCTGAGATATTTTTTGTTCCTAATCCATTAAATATGTTTTATCTAATTAATTGATTAATAGAAAAAATGTTAGAATAAAAAAAATATATCAAAATGGGGGTTAGTTTCAGACGTAGGTAGATAGTCATTAGATTTTGACTCTTCAGTTTATTGTAAAGTTGTCACGTCCTGAGTCAGCAGCCGCTAGAGGTCGCCATCGGACTAGAGTTATTGGGACTTCAATGTTGACACTGGGTGTGGTCTTATCTCTGGTCAGCTTTAGGTAGAATGGTTTTCAGCCAGCCAGGGATTAAAGAGTAATTATGGTTGTATAGTCAGTGGTCTTTGGTTTGTGCACTTTTGTATAAAGCTATTTCTGTTTTAGTTTAACTTTGTCAGTCCACCCTCATGTCTGTTCAGTTGTGTCTGTTCAGTTTAAGTTCTATTTTTAAGGTTTGGACATCGTGCCTCTTTTGTTTTGTTCATAATAATAAAGAATATCTCAAGATGGAAGACTGCGTCTGCACCTCCTCTCTGGACAGGCACAGCCCATATTTGACAAAAGTAAATGTGATACTGGTAGTAGGAGTGTTTTTGCAACTAAAAGCATTTCATAACAGTAGAACTGATACAAATAAACAAATTCAGTAGTATAAGATAAAGAAAGACATGAGTCTTCATTAAGTTATAATATGGTGGTTAAAAGAATACAGTTAAAAGTACGTGTCATTCTTTACACAATAACTAATATGTGCACCAAGAAGTTATATTTAGAAAATCACTTGGTGGTTTATTTGTAGTTATTCTAGTGTTAGTGTTTAACAAATAAATGCTTTTTAGCCAGAAATAAAGCTTTATATATGAATATTTTTGGATAATACTTTTGGATTTTTCTATGATGTTAATGTGGAACTACATAATTTCATATCTTCTCAACATAATAGCTTTTAAAATATTATCCTACAAAGTGTTCAGAGCTTTCCTTACAGATTAAACAGTGAGAAATCAGACCTGAGAGTCTCCAGTTTACAGTGTGAACTCTTCAGTCCAGCAGAGAGCAGCTCCACTCCTGAATCCTGCAGGTCATTGGTACTGAGGTCCAGATATTTCACGGAGGAGTTTTCTGACTGTAGAGCTGTAACCAAAGTTTGGAGATACTGTGGAGTAAGATTACAGCCTGCAAATCTGCAGACAACGAAGGAGAAAAGTGACAAAAACATGAAGATTCAATAAGCTCTTCACTTTCAACTTTTTCACATGTCTTCACTCCACATTTACACAAAGATAAACTGTACAGGGAGAATAAATACAACTGATATTAGTTTGGAGAGACTGTGCAGTAAGATTACAGCCAGAAAATCTACAGATAACAAGGGAGAAATGTGACAAAAACATGAAGATTCAATTATTATGTTTGCATCTGAAAGAACATTACAATTTCACAAATTCTTCACAGCTCTTGACTTCCAGCCTGGTGCCCTGACATGGTTTTGAGACACGTGACCTTGGCTCCTTTATTTTTCTCGTACTTGCATGTGCACATGTTATGCTGAACTCATAGGCCACATTCTTGCTTACTGATCAGTTTCTCAGGTGTTTCCGTTCCTCAACACTCACAATAAGACAGCAATGGAAGATTTACAATACTCCATACATTTGAACCACAAAAAGTATAGCCATATTTACTCTTTATTTATTAAAGGGTCTGTCAGTACTGAACGTGATGGATAAACATTAATAAAAATTAATTGGTTAACTTAATATTAGCGGTTACACATGACTTAGTGTTCACTGACCGTTTTTCTATCAAGTTAATGAGTAAAATGTTTTATTGGTTTTATTGAATTCTGGATTCCCAGAGGCTGTGAAGGAAACATCAACAACAGAAGAAACCAGTGCAGCTTTAAATATGCAGGCCAGTCTGAAAATTAGAAAGTGGAAAGACAAAAAACATCCTGCAAGACATCTTTTGTACTTGTAGACACTTGTAAGATAACCTATAATTCAGTTTTTAGAGTAAAAAGAAAAATGTTTGGATTCTCCCTTATTTTTTTTAATTCATTAGAGTTAGCATAAGAGCAGTGTATGTGGAGTAAACTGTGGATCAGAATACAGGCTTTTGCACAGAATGCATCAAATGGCCGACACTGTTAAATTCAACATCTCAGTTTAATCTAAGTGGAAGAGGCACTTTCTCAGGTTTGTTGTAAAGAAAACAAACAAATTCTGGTTCATTTCTCTAGTATGTAATACTATATACTCTATAAGTGAACGGCATCTCTTTATGAAAAAAGAGATTCATTCTTTTATAGTAAAACTCTTGTCATGCTTTCTGGTGTTTTGAATTACAGTATTCTTGAGGAAGGAGAAATAATCTGTAAAATAATGCACATGTAAGCAACTGTAGAAATGTGCTGTAAAATTAAATAATTATTTCTGTACAGAGCCTGTTTGTCATGCCCTGTATTGTTTACTACAGTTTTTCAGTGCAGCGTGTCTCAGAAAAAGTGTGGACAGGTCATTTCTCAAAGCTGGAAAATAATGTTAAATCTTTTTGAAGATCTCTGAAGCATTCAAGCCTGTAGAGTAGGTGTAAGTGCTGTACACAGGGATATCAATAAAAGAAATCTGACAGGTCTGACTTTTTTCCTCTGCTTTTTTCTTTTCCTTCCTTCCTTCCTTTGACTTCTTTGCCATTCTGTGTCATTAAAAAGTCATAACACAGTATAAATATAAGTTAAATATTATTTAAGTTAAACACTCACTGGGCCTTTTTACAGTTAGTGATGGCTGGGATGAGTCTTCTGTATCCCTCCTCTGATGTGTTGAATCTCTTCAGGTTCAGCTCTTTCCGGACATTCTGTGACTGCAGACGCGTGTAGGTTATGAGTGAACATTCAAGAGGAGAGAGTTTCTTTTCTGAATACTTATCTGGAATTAGAGAGACAGAAGAATACATTTTCAGGAACCACCATCATCCAACTCTGAACAGATCTTAAAATGAACAGTACCGGTGCGTGTAAAAGCCCCACTCTGATCTGTGAGTCCTCCTTTGAGCTGGGTGTCACTTAGTTTATTTTGCGGTATGTGAGGACACTCTTTGGTCACAGTGTTCCTTAAGACTTGGGCATAATCTCAAATTAAAACGGAATAAACAATTTCCTCCGGGATAAATAAAGTTTTCCGATTCTGATTCTGATTCTGATAAATAAAGGTTGTCTTCCCAAAACTGTGCCCATGAAGTAGAACCAACAGAAAGATTTTCTGTGAGAACCGGTTTTGATACTGTGGTTTTATTATTTACTGTATAGTCTTGTTTGAGTTTTATTTTCCTCAGAAGTGAAATGTACTAACACTAAAATTCCCATAGAGGCATGATTTTAACCATAAAGGATGGTAGTCAGGGTATTTATAAAATGTGGGTTTCTGAAATATACACTACTTACAATATATTAAAGGGGACATATTATGCAAAACTTATAAAAGGTCTATGGGCTACAAAACATGTTCATGAAGTTCTTTGAACAAAATCACTCTCACATAAAGAGATTCACCAGCTCTATTCTTGACAGTTTCGGTCCCTTTCAAAATCAGCCGTTTAAGGGCTCTGTCACTTTTATGTAAATAAACTGTTGCTGGCCACGCCCCATCCCATGCTAACGAAAGGAACAAGCTAGTTATAACAACTGCAATAGAAACACGAAAGTCATTATTTGAAAGAACTTACATCTCCCTCATCTGCTGACTTGTCACAGGCAGTAGGTACAGATCCCCCACGATGGTGAAGTTAACTCCTTAGTCGAATTTTTCGTTTCACCTTAAATAGTAGTTTTTAAGGTGGAACGAAACTGATTGTTGATGGGACATGGCCCTCGAAAATGAAATAGAGCCACGCAGTTCTTCAGTTTTCTTTGTCTGGGAGAAAGTGTAGGGATTTGTGCTGTTCTTTGCAGCAACAACACAACACTTCATGAGTGACTTGCCTTTGCCTGTAGCCATAGCGCTCAGTTTATGCGTGCTCGTAAAACTAGCAGACATGTTTTGTAGCCCATAGACCTATTATAACTAATGTAAGTTTTACACAATATGTGTGATTTAAAACGTGTGTACTGCTGACGGACCAGCCACCTTGCAGTGGGAGGGTCGTGAAAGCTAACAGGTTTTAATATACACAGCCATGACAAGTTCATAAAACAACTGTATCAAAAAAGCATTACAGCATTCCAGATTTTCTAGAGAGTCCAGAAACTCTGGACTGCAGCTGCGAGGGATGCTTCAAAGGGCACCAGCCAATCAGCAGCAAGAAGAAATCGTGTTCTCGGATTGGTTACTTTCAAACCTCCCTCCTCTGAGTAAAGCGGTATTTCACCATCCCAAGACGCGTTTTCTTTGTGTTCTCTGGACAGTACCAAAAATGTATAGTTATTTTTTATATAGAAATATAGCTGAATTTATGTTAATATTTATGTAACAATAATTTAGCACTTAAATGCATGAAAAATTATGTATTGCAATGACTCGTGGGTCACAGCCCCTCGTCCCTGTACTGGTTGTTTATGTTTGGCCGCAGCGCTGAGCAGCAGAGTCTCATTCCTTCAGGTGCCTCTGATTGCCTTGCACCCAAATTGTGGAGGATATCTGCAGTTTCCATGTTAGTGCAGGGGTTTCCGCGAACAATTATTAGTTCGGTTCTCAGAAAAAATATGTGATAGACTGAAACAGCGACTGCTGAACCGCATATAAGTGGGGGGTTACTGTACAGCGATTTCGCATGAAAGGTTGATGGAGCAGTGAGTAGGTTGGAACAGCAGAATGGCATGGCAAGCTCGTTTTTTAAAATCTGCCGTTTATCACGTTTTGGAAAAGAGCTCTTCATATATACAGTATATACCACTTACTCAGCTGTTTCCTGTTCAGGATAAATGTGTTCTCATCCTTGTGTTTGTATCAGCAGTATCTGGATTGTTCTTTGTATCTGTTTTATTTTGGGTACCTGTTATCTGTTGGTTAGCTACTGTCAGCACCTTGCTTGCATTGACATCAACACATCAATTAAAAATCAAAAGCTGTTTATCTGTTCAATTCTATGTACAATCTGTTATGCCATAACAATCACACTGTATTGTACTGTGGACTATCCATGTAACGGTAGTGAAATGGCTAGGCTCCATTCAGACACACAGAGAATGCGATATCAAATATAATGTCAAGAATGTAAATGAAATTAGCAGTACTTTCTGCACTTTAAATTCATGATATTGTATTAATACAGTTGATACTATGATTCTATGCTGTTGTTTATTTCTGGTGCTATAATTTTAGAACATCAATAAATAGTTCATTTGAACACTGTCAAGCGGACCTAGGGTCCAGGGAAATTAGTTATAATTACTTAAGTATCATTTCATCAGAAAAACTGAATAAGGGTTTTTAGCTGTTTTAGTGGCAATGCTTAGCATGCAGCCTTGCACATAAATGCTGAAAATGACTTAATAAAAGTTACTACTGAAAATGATCATTAAAACTTACCTTTCAAGATGTAAGCTGTAAAAGCCATTAATAAAACAGCAAAAACTGAAATGCAGATGATGATCATCTTCCCAGCATGAAAAGGTTTTTCTGAAAAACAAAGCAGAAAACAATATGTGCCAAAAACGTCATGATATATTCAGCATAACTTCATAACTAAACAACAGCTTCATGAAAAATAGAAAACGTCTCTAAACTGGCTTTAACTTTAGATTTTTATTCTTGAAAGGATAATATTGTTTAAAAGTATTAAAAATAATATTGTTACATGATATTGTAACACTCTACACAGGGGTGAAGGACACTTAAGGAATTGTACTTCATTACCATTTTGGAATAACTGTAATTTACCTGGTAATGTTTTGCCATCTTTCGGGATATTTACAGAAAAAGATCACTATTGACCTCTAGTGTCTTGTGGCTTTTAAGAATGAGTTCTAAACATGAGCAAAACAAGCTTTAAACTAAAGAAGAGAAATTTGGACTCTAAACATGTCTTGGCTGATTTGGGATAAGGAAGTAAGTAAATTCAACTTTTCACTGAATCATTCCTTCAAGGCAGTGGTGCTCAAACTTCATCTATCACTCTCCCTTTGGTAGAAAGAAATATTTTCACACTCCACCTCTACAAAACAATGACAGAAAAGCCTAGGTGTAACTTTATTTAGATAAAGTCAAACTCATTATCATTCTTTTCTTCTGCATGACACCATATCTAAAGCTGCGGGGAGTGTGTGTGTGTGTGTGTGTGTGTGTGTGTGTGTGTGTGTGTGTGTGTGTGTGTGGTATCTTGCACTGGGCAGTTCTGTATGTGAATTTGTATGTTGCCATTGGTGCTTTGCTGTTGACTGATGCAGATTTTACAGTGCTTTTTATGCTGACTTTATTCCTCAAGTGTTTTCTGAAAGAACTTGGGAGGGCTACTGATGTGACTGGGGTGTGTAATGTCTTTAAGTGTCTGCTTAATTTGTTTGGTCTCATACTGTCAGCCAGCTGTTTTCAAACATAAAATACAGACCGTCTCTCCTTATCTCCTACCACATTAACCATGGAACCTAGAGCAAGATATACTTCTTCATATTTCCCTTTTGGCTTATTTTTTGCCAGTTATCAGCACTTGCCTCATTTCTCTCAGAATCATCTCCTGTTATCTTTTAGTACCTGTTAAATATCTTTCCATTTTGACCCTCTAATGCTCTGACAGCAGTAACTGAACAAGTTGCTAACATAACTGATGTGAATTCTTTGTTCCGCTGTGAAAATTACTCGGATGTTAAACATTAGTTCCACATGACTTTCCACCAGGTCTCTTGCACCCCACCTGTCATGACTCTGATACCCACACTTTGAGAATCACTGCCTTAAGGGATTAAGATGCTGATTAATAAGTAATGAGATGCTAAAATTTTGATAGGTCTTACCTTTAACTTCAACATAAATAATTGCTTTGTTTTGCCAGTCGTCAGACTCAATTAAACACTGGTAAGCTCCATCATCAGCGAGTTGCACGCCTGAGAGTTTCAGTGAAGTGTTTCCTTTCTTCAGTTCTTCTTTAAACAGAGCTGTTCTGCCTCTGTAAGACTCCATCTGGTCACAATTTCTGTCCTTACGATCTTCATACAGATGCACTAGTCTGTCATTCAGATGCAGTCTGGTCCACTCCACCATCATATCCTCAGCACTGATCTTGGGTTGGAGAGAACAGGGCAGAACCAGATCTTCACCAACTT
>JBBJLS010072706.1:0-10200 GCA_037577275.1 Bryconaethiops microstoma
TGTGATAAAAGTCTTGAACTCTGAGTATTTAAGTATTTGTAAAAGATTTAGAAGATTTAGTTACTACAAAAGCTTTGAGAGCAGGACCAGGCAGACAACGACAAGCCATTGACACCTGGCCATTGACAGGGGGAGGGGGGAGTTACAGGTGTGAAACACCCAACTAGTGAATATGCATGTGAAAGAGCAGAGAAAAAGTGGGTAGTCTTACTCTTTTACAAATTGCATTAAAACTAGATAACATTTCTGAATGCTCTTCTTCCTTTTTGTAGCCAAGACAAATGTTTACAAAGTTCAAACTTCAAAAGTCTTGCTCAGACATATTTAAGGTGTGTTTTTTAACTTTGTTTGAAGACCTCTGAAAAATAGTTTTTTGTCATGTCATGTTTACACAATATTAAAAAAAATAATAATAATTTCATACATACATACACACATACATTTTATTTCATAAACATCCATAGTCAGTCTTAACAAGGACAAGCAAATATTGTTAACAGTGGCTAAATTTCTAGTAGATAGATTTGCTTTACACAGCAAACACTGCAGCTGGTTCCCCAACATAAATTATAGAAAATGAGACTATATAAAAACGCCTAATGCTTATGCTGATACAAGCAAAACTAGTGTTAACTCAGTACAAAAGATACACATTATTTAGCAGTAACTAGTTTAGCTATTGGCTACTTTAGCTATTATTCCAGTTTAGACTGATATGTTCATTAAGGTAGTAAAGGAAGATATGGCATGTTAAAATTAAGAATCTCTCATATAACACGGAACCAGTTTATGAGGAGCCTGGCCACTTTTGTGTCCTCGAAATACTCCTATAAGATGACCGAAAGAAGCGAGTCAACAAAGAATGGGGGATGCCAGCGCCCCAACCTGCACTACAATATGTCTCAATACACTTTTCTATGCTTATTGTGTATATCATATGTATTTAAAGAATACTGAGCAAATGTTTCAATATAACAGCATAATGAGGCACCATTGTCTGTTCA
Source organism: Bryconaethiops microstoma (assembly GCA_037577275.1). NCBI lineage: Eukaryota > Metazoa > Chordata > Actinopteri > Characiformes > Alestidae > Bryconaethiops > Bryconaethiops microstoma. Next base: position 1,005 of record JBBJLS010072706.1, read on the forward strand.
GTCAATTACTTTTGGTGTTACCGAACACACTTTAGAAACATCTCCGCAACATCAATGAGAAACACAGTCTCTGGTGTCATCATGCTGCTCTGGAACCTCCCAATCTTTTTTGTCTAAGTGATCAATACTACACTTTTCATTCTATAGGCATGTATGATATTTACTTTCATATGGTTATTTAACCAAACATAGTTATTATTTACCCGAACATAGTAATTATGTCATATACTATTATTGTATTATTTCCAAAAACAAAGCATCATATTTATGTCAAATTTATAGATGAGTATAGCAAAATCATGGTTGTAATGTACATATTTTCAGTGTAGTCAATGTAAAAAGGCTTTTCTGTTCCATCATATGGAATCCAAACATCACTGAGAGAGCAAAGGAAAGATCTCTAAGCTGCAACATCTTCAAGTGAAGTGGCAAACTGAGAAATGCATAAACTGAAACAAAGAAAATAGCACTGGGCTTCATGTGAATGAGAACTACTGCTCAGTGTTGTATGCTCAGATGAAGTTTTGAGGCCAAACAGTTCATACCACCATTTGGAAACTAAAAATGGAAAATATCCAGCTAAACCTATCAAACTCAGCCATTCCACTGTTTGGAACGTTCCTCTCTTTTCAGCCAGACGTCCAGCACATGGTTGCTGCCAGACAACATCAGCGATTTCATTAGAAATCATCAGGAAAAAAAACGATTGGACCAAATCTGGACAAGTGTTCATGCAGTAATGTGTTTTAGTTAAGTAGCTGCTTCAGATTACATTACAACACTGGTCTGAACAGCTGAACAGCTGTCACTGGCTAATTGTGAGTCATGGGGCTCGCATGAAAGTAGGGCTGGGCGATTATATGATCACGGTTAGTGATCGCGATTAAATTCAGTTCGATTACGATGATCAGCTGTGGGCATATTTACTCGATCATGTGCATTACATGTGGCGGAAGGTGCACGACTTCTGCCAATCAGAATCCACCTTCCCTGTAGTGAAGTGTCATGCGCAGAGCCGATGCTTTGTAGTGAATCAGAAGAGCCAATTCCCACTGAGTGAGAGCCGGCTCCCCACTTTATTTCCTTTCGCTGCTCAGCTCTCACTCTCGGTGGCTCAGCTCTGCTCACAGCAGAACTTCGTTTTGTTTTGCAGCAGTCACATGTGAGGATATAGGATCATACCATTATGTGAAAACAGAGAGGACGACAGACGGGACAGTCAGGTAGAGCCATCCGTCCGCAGATACTAACAGAGGAAAAACCGCATCAGCCTATCCAAGCTGAGGCATTTGATTTTTCTGAATGTCAGCCTGCACTGAGGACATACTGTTTGGTTACTGAGTATGGTTCTGTTTCTGTTCTGTGGACATCTAGAGGACCACACGTCCTCTTTTCCCCAGACACGTCCTCTTTTTGAGACCTGGAGACCTGTCCGGGATTTTGAGCTGCCTAAACATTCGTCACGTCATGTGCATCTCTCATAAACTAGTTACTATCCTACAGGCCTATTCACTTCCACGGCGTGTAGGATAGCAACTAGTTTATATCTCTCGGATCCACAGCGCGAGTGGAAGTAAATAGGTGTGTAGAACAGTAACTAGTTTATGAGAGCTGGGTTTTAGAGGTCTCCAGGTCTCAAAAAGAGGACGTGTCCGGGGAAAAGAGGACGTGCTGAGGCTCAATTCTGGTCACCCTAATTTAACTGCCTCTAGAAATTGAAGGATTTAAATAAGTGCATGTTTGTTCTTATATTTTCTCAACCTCTGTTGCTAATGCATGCCATTTGCTTTAATAACATGTTGAACTAATCTCTGGTTTCTTCCAGTTTCAGTCCAGATGCTTTCAAACTGGCAGTATCGGGAAAACATATCGTGATAAAAATCGATATTGTTTAATATGGGAAAATATATCGTGATCAATTTTTTTGCCATATCACCCAGCCCTACATGAAAGGCAGATATATGATAAGCTAGTTACTTGGTTTAGTTCCCTCTGAATGGTCAGTAGGCAACTGGGTGCTCCAGTTGTTGCTGAGATAGCACGAGTGAAACCAGAGTACTGTATTATAGGCCATTATAACCAAAGAGTTCAGGAGTGAACAGGGAAGTTAGTCTTAGACATAATGTCTGATTGTTTAATGTCATCATGATGGGCCCTCCATGTGTTTTATGTAAAAAAAGATAGAAAGTGCGGCTGCCTTGCCAGGAAGGCACTAAAACCTCTGTTATGCTGCCCAACACACACACACACACACACACACACACACACACACACACACACACACACACACACACACAGAAAGAGTGCATCTGCAGAACAGCAGTAGCTAGTTCTCCAGAGAATGGCACAATAAATTACACACATGCGCACACACACACTACTGTTTAGCATGCATGTTTGAGCCAGACCGACCCACATAGTTTCACACACATCTGAGGATGGTGTCACTGAAGGCAACTATAAAGCACCTAACAAAAAGGTCTCTGACTAACACTGGATTCATGTCAGTTCAGTCAGTCTGCTCCATGTGACTTGCGCACATATTTCTCACATATACTGTGAAAATAAAACAAATATCATAAAACAATCTCCTCAAACTTAGAGATTTCACATTACTATACTACACAACACCACTTACTGGCTACTTTTTGGGGTTCACTCAGAGACTCTCAAATGTATCATCAAATCTCATTGCTCCAGTATGTTTTACTCAAAAAAATGCATTGTTTACTAGAATAACCAAGTCTATAGCACTCCAGCAGAACATCTCATATTCGACCTCGTTTTGTACTGAATACAGGACCAGTGCACTCGGCCCTCCTAACTTATTTATGGCTGCCACTCCCTTTCTGTGAGAGTGCACTGAGAGAGAGATAGAGACAGAGATAGAGATAGAGATAGAGAAGAGAGACAGACAGACAGGCAGAGATAACTGTTTGGTGATGTCCCACACACCTGATTAAACTCATCAGTTAATTATCTGGGTTAGTTGGTGTGCAACAGCACAGAAATCACTGGTAAAAACTTTACCCGGTGTGGCCCACCTGTTTATGCATAATTCGATTTTGAGAAGGGTTCACCACTCAAACAATGTCTATTTAATAGCAGTCCTGTGGTCAGAAACAGGTGTGTTACAGTCTGTAATTATACACCACTTTAGTGAACCTATGAGTTAGATAAACATTATAAAGTATTTAACGGATTTATGGAGTGGGTGTATGAGGTGCATGTTTTTTAATAAAGTGGCCAGTAAAATCATACTACTCAGCCCGTGGAGTATATAATAAAGAAGATACCCACTGTTTTGGGAGGGGTGCGTATTAGTATTACCCAACGACGTCCTCCTAGCCTATCATTACTATATAATGACTGAACACTATCGAGGAGCTGTAGTTCTGACAAGTTCATAGTGATGTGTAACAGAAAATCGTTCACCTCCGGCGTTATCGGTTCCTCTAACGATTCTTTCGGACTTTTTCCTGCATCTCACGCGATGACAGGAATTATCGTGGAGCAGAGAAAGCGGTCCGCAGCATGGCTGCATTTTACCAAAACAAACCCGACAGCTGCGTTTGTAACGAGTGTAGTGCCGTTTTAACTTGCAACGGTAACACCGGCAACATTTTAAAACATTTAAATTCTCAACACAGCATTACAATTCAAGAATGCCATGTGTTCGATTCTCAGCACTCTAGTGCCATCTCCGTGGTTTCCACAGGCGAGGGTAACTTTAATTACAATGCCTTAACCCTGCAGGTGATTTTCTGAAATGTAAACAATTTATGTAGTACATTTCCTCCATTTTAGATGACAGACAGGGTAGGACCATATTATTTATTTTTTAAAGGAAAATAAGTGCATCATTTACTGTTCGAGTGTTCATATTTACCATGTTTTTCGTTTTGTTCTTCTCAATGCCCTGTATTTTTATTACTGTAAATTAAATTAAAAGAGGCTGTTGAGTTCAGTCGCCGTCCAGTGTCTGCTTTAACTGGTGGGTCACTACAATACGACTCCTGTTGAAGTCCCTGAATATGACTCCCCGCTCCATGAACAGTAAATTATTGAACTGTAAAAACTGTTGCCGATTACTGGTACATTTTACTATATATTTATTACTAAAAAATTACATTAAATTATTACTGTATTTTCTTGTTTATACCAAAGAAAATGACAGTGCATACCAAAGAAAACATGCTTGCATTAATTAATTGTGGGAGCTGAGTTTAAAATTAAAGTGTTTCGAATTCTTAGAACCGAACTAATAATTGTTGGCAAAAACGCCAGCAAATTTGTGGAAACCGCAGATATCCTCCACATTTCTTTTGTTTTTTTTCATGGCAATATATAATTCTTCATGCATTTTAGTGCTAAATTATTAAGAAAAGTATAATTTACTAATTTTGTAAAATAAATATTAACATAAATTCAGCTACATTTTCATATAAAATATAACTGTATAAATGTTTTTGCACTGTCGGGAGAACACAAAGAAAGCGCATTTTGGGATGGTTAACTACCACTGTACTCAGAGCAGGGGCAGACTGGGACTGAAAAAAGCCTGGACTTTCTTCACCATCTGTGCCCAGATGTCTGCATCTTGAAAAAGACAGGCTGACGGCCGCCATGCACCAGACCACTGTTCTTTTCCAGAACGCACAGATTGCAAGTCTGCTCCTGACTCATTTTGAGTGTTTCTCTTGTTTTTCATTTTGTTCTTCTTAAAGCCCTGTATTTTATTAATGAAATTAAAAGAGGCTGTTGAGCCTTGTCGCTGTCCAATGTCTGCTTTAACCAGAGGGTCACTACAATAGACTCCTCCTGCTGTCCCTAAATAAGACGCGCTGCCCGCGAACAGTAAATTATTGAACTGCAAAAATTATTAGTGTTTACCCATACATTTTACTGTATTTTATTACTAAAAAATTACACTAAATTACTACTGTATTTACTCTGCTTATACCAAAGAAAAGGACAGTGCATACCAAAGAAAACGCCCGTGCATGAATTACAGTACAGTCTATACAGGGGTGACATCGGTATTTACATTCTAGCACTGCAGGAGTTCAGTGTAAACTGTACAGTACAAATATGGGTTTGCCTTTACCTTTTTGTTAAGGGTAATGTTTTAAACTGAGTTTAAAATGGAATTAAAGTGTTTTGGGAACATTTTGGCAGCATATTTAGATTTTACACTGTAAAAATAGGCATTGTAGGCATTTTTTTTTACCACAACACAACGCGGTTTTTCCACTATATGCCGGACTCTTGGAACGTTACTGTATTTTATACTGTTTAGGAATGGATAGGGAATCAGATTGATAAGAAGAATTGATAATGGCACTGACATCAATAATTTCTTATCAATTCCCATCCCTAGTTCTCTGTGTACTTATTTTAACTTGAACAAAATAAAATATGTAATTTATTTGTTTTTAGTGTCAAGTAATTCATTTTTCAAAGTTAGAAAAAAGCACGAAACGTACATTACAAATTACACACGGGATTCCAACACAATCTTCAACCCAACTAATTACAACTGTGACCTTTCAGCAGCTCTTCCCAAAGATCTCAATGACATTATGTTCCTCTTCAAAATGACAATAACATACACAGCTACCTACACACACACCTCAGCTGTCTCACACATTTCTTTCTCATGTGCTTCCAAAATTATTACATTATACTGACAATCCACTTTTATAAGTACAGGATCTGGCAGGCCACCTGTCCTTATCAGATAAACAGCATTTAGAGCTTTCATCTTTGAGAGAAAGAAAAACATTAAACTGCACTCTTGCTTCACATCAACCGGAGTCTCTAGCCATCCTTCCACTGTGAGAAGTAAACTCAAGACGCTGCTACTGAAGAAGACAAAACTGAACATATGAGAAACAGAGAAGGGTTTAATGAGTTAAGTGTAAATACGAAAGCAGAGTTACTTGGATGATGAGGAGCAGAGAACACAACGAGTTTCTAAGACTGGGTTTTAGAGGAGTTTACAAGAAGCATAAAGAACATCTATGCAGACTTTCTGGAAAACTGAAAGCAAAGAGAAGGTTAAAATTACGTGAATAAAAGGCTGCACTCTGACTTTTACACAGAACTTTCAAGCAATGAAGTGATGAAAAGCAACACTCAGCACGGTTTGATGCAAGTGTGTGATTATTTAGGTATGCAGTTTGCATGATGATAACTAGTGGAATATAAGCTTCCATTATTTCCATTACTGAATTAGCCTGATTGTTCTAGTGCATGCCTAAGTCAAATGTTTAACTCTGAGGTAAGATGAAAGCTGTGTCAATTTGACTTTTCACCAGACTCTTTCTTTGAACATGTTCCTTTATACATGCCAATAAAACTGAAGGCAGTCAAACACACCCACACACATCACATACACTTTAGAGCTGTACCCATCCATCTGACTATGCCCACTTTTCTTCAGTGGCACTAATAGGAACACTGAAGTGCACTACACTCTCTCTTTCTCATGTCTAGATGCAACCCAAAAGATGACAAGATTATACATCGTGTGTAAAATGCCATGTGTGTGTGTGTGTGTGTGCATGACCAGTTGCCGCAAAGACGGATCTTTCGTGGTTCAGCTGCCCCCTCTGGAGCCAATCAGCGCCCCTACATCTCACATTCCACTTGCACGGACACAAAAACACACCCATACACAGATATTTTGGCAATATGGGAAATATTAAGGAAAGGGCTTCTATGAGTACTTTAATGCACTTTAAAATACAACATATCTCTTGTATTTTCTCTGATGTTCACTTTTGTGTAGTCACAAATGAATGTTTGACCATTTTCAACCTTGTTTTATTCCTTATAATCAAACAGTTTATTTTTGTTACATTAACAGCATTTTGACAGACACCCTTATCCAGAATGACTTACATCAATTAGTTATAGGAACAGTCCCCCTGGAGCAACTGAGGGTTAAGTGTCTTGCTCAAGGACACAATGGTAGAAAGTGGGGATTTGAACCTGTGGTCATCTGGTTCACAGGCAGGTGTAAGTCACTAGTCTACTACTGCCCCTTTGTTATGCTGTATATTTATTGTGCCTTGTTCAAAAAGCAGTCTAGACTGAAACACTCCTTATAACTTGTGAATGAGCGAGGCTTTACTACTCTGGACTGAAAACCTGGATACATGTAAATGCATGGGTTTTTAGGATATAAAAAAGAACAAAAAATGTATTAAAAACAGGCTGTTTGGTAGATTTTATTCCAGTGCTTGTGAGGTATTATTTTCATTATGGATACATGATAATATCAGGGGAATTAGAGTAAGGGGAAAGTGATTATGTAATAAAGTGTTCTGAGCAGCAAGGAAACGACAAATAAAGGGGAGGTAAGTTATATATTCCTGTGTATGAGAGCAGTATTATGCAGTACTATAGAATGTAATGTACAACACTAAGAGAGCTCCAGCTTCATCCTCTGTGGTCTTCATCCTCCTCCAGTGGAGGATGAAGACCACACGCCCATCCAGCTGCCCCAGCATAATGACAGAAAAGTAAAACAGAACAGCATGAGGAAATGAGGCCACAGCCCACTCTCTTTCTCACTTTCCCTTTATCTCTCTGTCTGTCTCTCACTTGCACTCTGCAGATTTCAGCAGAAACCAAGAGATAGTAGATAAGTGTGTGAGAGAAAGAGCGACCAAGCAAATAACATCAGTAACTCTCTCACTCTGCGAACATTATCATCAAGATGAGTTATGGTCAAAGCCACCCCCGGCCCTTCACTGCAGCCTCTAAATCACAGTCTCACAGTACTGCACCCCAGTAGGGCATTCAAGAGAAACCCACATCTTTATCATTACACCCCTTGGTCTACAGGAGCTACATGTATGCATGCACCATTTGTGCTTCACTCATTTAGCCTTAGATAAATGCAGAGAGGTATAAAAAATCATCACTACATTGGAATGCATCCATTTGGAGATGGTAATTTAATTGTAACAATTAAATTGACTATTTTTTGCATTTCCATATAAAATATAACTATATCTAATTTTTGGTACTGTCAAGAGAACACACAGAAAGCGTGTCCTGGAATGGTAAAATTCCGCTGTACCCAGAGACGGGAGGTTTGAAAGTAGCCAATCTGAGAGAGTTATTAATTTCTCCTTGCTGCTGACTGGCTGCTGCCCTGCCCTAGGCATTTTTTTTAGCACATCACAAATTTGCAGTTTTTGCACAATTCGCGGGTGCTCTCGGAATGTAATCCCCAAATATTTTAGGGGTTTACTGTAATTAATTTACTAGGAAATTTTCTTCAAAAATTAGAATCAGAATTGTACGTACATCTGAAAGTACCACATCTCTCCTTCTTGTAAAGCAAAATGTGTGTCTTCTGCTGGAAAATAAATACACCCCAATGTGAGACTTTCTTCATTCATTCTTTTTTTCCCATATATGTTTGGTATGTTTTTTCCCTAAACTCTCTGCATCCACAATTTAATTTGTGCTTTTAAGATGTTTTGTCCAGTTTTGTGCCTTGTTAAAAAAAAGTAGTCTGGGCTAAAATGTGTTGCAAACCGTCAGTTTGGACTGAAATTCTCAGCCATTTCTACGCTGAACTGACAGCCATATGTTAACGTGCTCATGACTGTGATATCACGACTCAAAATGGGCTGTTTAGGCAAGACTGAATGGCACATTTGAAACATTAACAAAATCTACATCATTGGGGAACTTGGTCTGTAATTTTTAGACCATCTTTATTTATGCGTTTATTGTATTATTTTCCACGGAAGCTTGCAATAGGAATAGAATACAGCTTTGTGCTTTTCATATCTTAAATTTCAGAATGCATCAGTAGTTCCAGCATTAGCTTTGTGTTTACATACTATTAGAAATCCCAAGCGTGCTGTGAGAAATAGTTTTTTTTTTTTCAAACAGGTTTTTACCCAAAATGAAGGTCTAGTTCTAATAGTCACAAACCAAGAACAAGGAAATGCTCCTTTAACATTTCTGCAATGATGGCTAACTCCACAGCACTGATAATGACACCTCGATTAAGGAGAACCCTTGCGCGGACAAAGTAACTAACTTCATTACTTAAGTGAAAGTACAGATACCACTAGTCACCACTACTCCAGTACAAGTGAAAGTCATACAGTCAAATTTCACTTAAGTTAAAGTACTGAAGTACTTGCTTCCAAAAATACTTAAGTAT
>JBBJLS010072707.1:0-10200 GCA_037577275.1 Bryconaethiops microstoma
TATATATAATGTGTGTGTGTGTGTAGTTCTTGTCTACCACACTACCAATCAAAGTTTCTGCACCACTTATCCATTTGTTTTGTAAACTGCAGATTTTTATTCTTGTTATTGGAAAGTTGTGAAATGAACAGTTATAAATGAAAATATGTCAAATAAAACAAGTTTCTTTACAAGATGACAGAATCTGTAGCAAAATTATAGTCTGTCCTGTAACTTTAAACACACTTGTTAACTGTTTCATCACTTAATAGCTTGTTAAATATCTTAACAGTTGTCTGGTGGTCCATATTAGAATTATTAATATGTTTGGCTTCTTGTAGGTCGATAGTGCAAAATGGAAAAATATGACATTTTCTGGCTAATAAAGGAACTCAAATAGTGAACATAATGTAAATTTATTTGTTAGCAAAGACTATTGAGTGTATCTTATTAAATATTAAGTGTGCAACAGGCAAATGTAAAAAATCTCTGTGTGGCAAAACCTATGACTGGTAGTGTAGGTAACGGAAAGAATATTGAGTGTATTTTTAGTAAATACTAGATGAGTAACATACAAATGTAGAAGATCCTAGTGTGTGCCAAAACTGGTAGTATGAAATATATATATATATATATATATATATATATATATATAAATAAATGAAATGATTTACTATAGATATTCTCTTACAATGGTGGTGATAAGAACCTGGTGACCAAAGGAGTCACTTTGTCTAAGAAGCAAGCATGTTAAACGTAGCCATTTTATATACTATTCAAAATGGCCAGTTTTTGTATGTGATGGTGGGAAAAATCTGGGGAAAAAGTTTTCTTTGGACATTATTTTGTGCTGAACTGCAAAAATAATAGCTCATAACTTTCTGCCTGGCATGCATTTTAAAAGAATGTTTTAGGCCAAAGCCTCAATATTGCTAAAACACTCTGAGGCATCAGGCATGACGACTGTAGGTGTTCATTTCTATGAAGTCGCTTTTAGAGGCTTTAAGCTCATATTTGGTTCCTATCACTGTCATTGTGAATCTAACTCAGTCTGAGCGTCTCTAGAATAGAGTGTTTCACATCGGACCGCTCTGGATGACTTTGTTTACGTCTTACCGGTTTAATTACGCAGGCATTTTGGAACGTCGATGTAATTCCCCTTCAAGTGTTGTGGCTTGAACACTAATGCATGGTTGCCGAAAGTGGTAGCGGTTTACTGGATTCCTCATTTCTCTTCCCTGAATTTTACTCGTTCCTTTATTGGAGTAGGCCTGCTCAGAAACAACCATCCAACAGACTCAGTGCCTATGTTTTTTTAAAAAGTTTTTTCTTTTTACAGGATTTCTCTAATGCACCTATTTTTATTATAATTAATAATATATAACAGTTTTAATATATAACAGTTACATAACCTGTTTGAAATGACCTGTATGTCTGAACCGTGTGAATATTGTGGATGATCCCCTGCTTGGCTACAGCTGGACAAATAAAATCATCAGGTCATAAAGTCCAATCACTGGGTATTTATAAATCTAATTTTAATTACATCAAAATGTATTAAGCGTTTTTAAATATGCAGGATAATCCAATCCAAAATCTTTCCTTGTCCATTGAATGATTTAATCTCTTTAACCCATTCTTTAGTGTTATACAATACACCGATCAGCCAAAACATTAAAACCACCTGCATAATATTGTTGGTCCCCCTCGTGCCCCCAAAACAGCTCCGACCCATCGAGGGTCTATGGTTGTGCACCAGCAGATCCGTTAAGTCCTGTAAGATGTGAGGTGGTTCCAACATGGATCGGACTAGTTTGTCCAGCACGTCCTACAGAAGCTCGATCAGATTGTTATCTGGGGAGTCTGAAGACACCTTGAGATCCTTGTGATGTTCCTCAGACTGTTCCTGAACAATCTTTGTAGTGTCTGAACTTGGTCGCAGTGTTTAGTTGTCAAAGTGATGTCGACAATGTGATGTTCTCCAGCAGAACTTCACCTAGAGTGTCACACTGCCTCCACCTCCTCGTCTTCTTCACATAGTGCATCCTGGTCCATCTCTTCCCCAGTGATGTAACACACACATAGCCGTTCACATGATGTTAAAGAAAATGTGATCCATAAGACCAGCCCACCTTCTTCCATCTCTCTATGGTCCAGTTCTGATTGTAGGAACTTTCAGTGGTGGTCAGGGGTCAGCTTGGGTGCTCTGACTGTTCTGCAGCTAAGCGGCTCCATACACAGCAGGAGGCGCTTTACTGTGTGTTCTGACCAATTTTCTATCAGAGCAACATGAACTTCTTCAGCAGTTTGTTCTACAGCAGATCTTCTGTGGGATCAGAGCAGATGGTGTGGGCTTAACTCCCCACGGCCATCAGTGAATCTCAGGCGCCAAGGACCTTGTCTCCGGTTTTCCGGTTCTTCTTCCTTAAAAGTGCTTTTGGCAGGTTCTGATCACTGCACACCGGGAACACCCACAAGACCTGCCGTGTTGGAGATGTCCAGACATCACAGTTTGGTTCTTCTCAAAGTGTTTCAGATCCTTTTGCTCATTTTTCTGCTTCCAACATCGACGTCAAGAACTGACTGCTCACTCATTGTCTAGTATAACGCCTCCCCTCCCAACAGGAGACACTATAACCAGATCATCAGTGTTCTTCAACTGCAGTGGTTTTAATGCTGTGGCTGACTGGTGTGTATTCTAAGGCAGGGTCAGCAGGGCAGTTCCTTTAATCTCCAGTTATGTTGCATGACCTTATAACCTCCTTAAACGTCTGTTTGAGTCATTGGAGTTTATGGATGCATGGAAGACCAAACAAGGAGATGATCAGAGGCTGTGTGAGTCATGTAAAAAATGCATGATCCATGAAAATCTGTGAAATCAGCTTGGTCTAATCAGATTATCCTAACTGGTTTCTATGACATTGCACTAACTGCGCTGGCTCTCCTTTAGTCTAATGTTCAAACAGTTTCTAAAGCTCGTCTTTGAAATGTTGCTGGACCCAGATGTGGGCAGGCTGACGTGCGCTGTCAGCATTCATTGTCCAGTGAACCGTGGTCTCAGAGACGTCCCACTGTTGTGGCTTAGCAACAAATGCATGGGCTGGTTCAGCAGGTTCAAGGTGTAAATGGGCACAAATAAGTAATCTAGAACAGAAAAATGCACTATAACCTGTTCATTTAAGCCTGAAATCTGAGTGCTAAAAAAGGGCACTCTTCATTGATCTGGTGTGTGTGTGTGTGTCTGTGTCTGTGTCTGTGTGTGTGTGTGTGTCTGTGTCTGTGTCTGTGTCTGTGTGTGTGTCTGTGTGTGTGTGTCTGTGTGTGTGTGTCTGTGTCTGTGTGTGTGTCTGTGTGTGTGTGTGTGTGTATGTGTGTGTGTGTGTTCCACAGCTTAGCCTCACTTGCCAGAAACCTTTGGCCTCATGCTGATAGTCAGAAGTCAGCGGGTTTTTAGGTAATGAATAATACAAAAGGGGGAAAGAGCAACAGATCTCTAATCAACCCCCCACACTCCACCCTCCACCCCAGCCCAATTAGACCTGGCCGCTTGACTAGAATGCTTTTGGAATCTCATCTAAATTCCAGCATTCAGAATCATTCCATCAACTTTACTTTCCTTCACTTTACAGCAACCTGCAGAACAGGCTGAGAATAGCTGAGAAATTCATGAGCTTTAGAGATCACTCAGTTAATACCTGTTAAACAGGGTCTACTGGCACCTGCAAAACATGTATTTTTTAACACTGTGTCTGTGTTTGGAGGAGCACTTGTATGACCTCTTGCTTTTATTATAAGTAAGTATTATTTAATAAGTGACTTATTATATATGTGACAATTCACAATATACTTTCCCCGTAAGAGTTAGGGCTGCACGATACAGCCAGAATATCAGTATTGCGATTTTACTGCTACATATTGTGATTGTGATTAGTTTCAATAGATTAAAGGGCCAAAAACATTACATTAAAAAAAATTATATTACAACGACTTTAAGTCTGTAAATATTTGCTGCCCCACACAGTCCAAGCCTGTTTTCAAACTTCGCGAAAAAAGTAGTATTCAGGCCCTTTTAAAACACCTCGGCCAATCAGGGCCCTTAGAAAACACCTCAGCCATTTAGTAAACCTAATTAGACTAGTGTCGTATTAGACGAAGATTCATCAGAACACCCTGGAACTCACCTGGAGCTGAGATTGGTCACCCTGTCAGAAACACTGTGGCCATATGGGCCAAGTCAGCATCAAGTACTACCACTACACATACACACACACACACACACACACACACACACACACACACACACACACACACACACATATGCATTCACAAGTGGGCTGCCAGTGGAGTATGGTTAGCGGTTATGGCTGGTATTATTATTATTATTATTATTATCATTACTTATTTATTTATAAATTATCATAGTTATTTACTTATTTTTTATTATTGTATATACATGGGTGTGTATTATGAGATATTATTTAATTAATTTATTATAATATTTTATTATTGTTATTTTTTTACTCATTGGCCTAACTTCATTAACTTGGCATCAGGATCGCATTGTGTCTATCTGGTCAGTTTTGTCTTGTCTTACTCTGTTCATAATCTTGTATAGGTTCTTGTTAAGATAAATCTATAAATCTGTTAAGGTACTTGCTATTTTTGTTTTTATTATTATTATTATTGCTATTATTAATATTAATATTATTAATAGCTACTTATTGTGTTTGTTTTTGCATCACTTTATTTTGTCTGTTTGTCGGTTTTTGTTTTTTCTTTTCCCTTTTCTCTTTTCATGTCTCCCCTCTATTGTGCTTGTATATTCTAATTGGTGTGTGGTTTGTAACTTGAAACTAAAAACAAAACTAAAAACAAAGAAGAGGGGGGGTGGTAGCGGGAAAAAAAAAAAGTAGTCACCCAGATAGCCCAAAATGTTTCCATGAAAATGCATCACCAACAAACCGCATCAGGATCTTCGTTAAGGTGGTGTAAACTTGTAGACGTGGATGTGGTTTAGGATTCAGTCCTCTAATTTATGACTGCTTTGTAAAGTGGCTGCCTTTGTAGAGTGGCTGCCCCGGTGATGTTTTGTTGAATTTTTAGCTCACAGTAAGTCATACTGTGTACTAAACCACATCTGAAAGTCTTGTCACCTTAATGAAGAGCTGGATGTGGTTTGTTGGGGCTGGGAGAAGTTTTACTAGTGTAATTTTACAGAACCAATTTGGGCTTTTTGGGTGACTACTGATCGTTCGTTAGCAGTGTTAGCATAGTTGCTGTAGTCCTAAACTACAGCAAGATTTGAACACGAAAAAAAAAAAAGAAACCCTGTGACCCATATCGGGATAACAATTAACATACTATATACTATGCATCCCTAAAGAGAGAATATTGTTACGGTTTAGATGAGGGTTTCTGTGTGGAAGCTTTAAAATTTCACCCTTTCACACATATAGTGTGTGTGTGTGTGTGTGTGTGTGTGTGTGTGCGCTTATGTATGTAAGCACTTTGAGCTGCATTCAGTTGTTTGAATGGTGCTGTGTTTTATTTATTTATTTATTTATTATTATCATTGAAAGTTCCTATTACGTATAAAGATAAGACAGAGAATGTGTATAATGTGAAGGGCAATAATGTTTAATCTGATCTAACAGGCCGAGCATTTCACCCATGCAGGCCTTCCTGACAGTTGCTGTCCTGGACGTGTGGCATGTTTTTGTAATCCAACCCCGACTCCCACTGATCAGACCCTGTATCTGTGTGTGTGTATGTGTTTTTATGATGATGGGCGGTTTGTGAGTGTGTGTAATAACCCGTTACTGTGCTGTAACAGCCACGCTGCTGCTGCAGAAGCTAGTCTTATTTTTCATATCCTGTTGAGCAGCAGGACCTGTGGTGTGCAGACACGCCCCTCCAGATCTGGCTCGGGGCCAGAGGGGAGTTTCAGAGGGCAGAGTTTCGCTGAACCAATGGCAACCGGCCACCCGCCCCTTCCTGTTTGAAGTTTAACTGCACATATGTTTTAAGGAGGCTCCACCTAGATCCTCTGCTGCATGTCTGCTAAGTAATAGGCTATTGCAAAAGTCTTGACACCTCTGCTCAAACGATTCTAAGTGAAAATAAGGACACGTCCAGAGAGCACATTTTAATGCACAATTATTGCTTGTTTAGATATACAGTTTCAACATATTGGGAATAAATAGAACAGAAAATGCGTGTCATTTCTTTCCTCATACATTCAATTTATCATATAAATAGAGCCATTGCACAGAAAATTGCATCAAAATGTGCAGGAAAAAATGGCATATTTACATTTATTTCTGGTCGAGGGCATTCAATTAGGTGTCATTTGTCCAGGGGTGTCAGGGCTGGGTTACAGTGGCCGCGGGTGCAAGTGAAGGCCCCTCTCTCTGTTTTCACAGGTGGGATCGCTGGAGGCATCGAAATCTGCATCACATTCCCAACAGAATATGTGAAGACCCAGCTGCAGTTAGATGAGAAGGCAAACCCCCCGCGCTACAAAGGCATCGGTGTGTGTGTGTGTGTGTGTGTGTGTGTGTGTGTGTGTGTGCGCGCCTCCTTTCAGACCTCAGTCTGTCAATGTGTACAGGTTTTCTCACTCCAGATGTGGTCAGTCAGCCGAAGCCACACACTTGAATCGAGCTATCTCGTTCCCACCACTTAGTAAGGCACGGCCATGTTTGAGGATGCAGAGGTAGTTTTCCCCCCCTGGGCCAATGGCCTGTGATGGTACTGCAAGGGTGTCCTTTTTAATTTTTAATTTTAAATCATGAAATGTCTATGCAATATATAGATGTAAAATATAAACCATATTGTGATAGTAAAATAAAAATCGAACATATTTCATTCACGCTTTGAATGCTGTAACTGGGAACAAGCAACTTAATATCGACTAATGTAATTTTTTTCTGTTTGGTTGTAAAGATCCTATTGTGGATAGAGAGCAACAGAAGAGAAACATTAGGGATATTTTTGGTGTTTATGAAGCTTAAATGGGTCGTGGAAGGTATTGTGGTTGGTTGCGTGAGCTGTGAGTGGTGTAGTATGAGGAGTAGTATGTCATAGGGTGTCAGAAACCACATAAGTGAGCGTATCTGAGTCTGCTTGAGACTCTTTGAGACAGTTTGTGCAGTGCTTGGGCCTATTCTATTATAGCCACGGGGCTCCAAAGTGAAATAATCGAACAACAATTTCAATGGAGTAGATTTTTATAGCCGATCTGTTCTTCTAATGCTGTCAGGACACCTGGTTCTCTCGTACGATTTCAGGCCGTGCTCCTCCAAGCTCACGTTTTGTCCTGTTTTGATTCTTTGAAAGTCTCTAAATGTGTCTGGGTGGGGAGGGGAACGGTGCCAGGGTCCATTAGTGGAACGGAAAGATGTGAAGCTGGAAGGACAAAGTGCGAGTCCCTCTCTGCTATCTCTCTCTCATCGTGTCTTTATCAGTGTTCAGAGTCCCTGGACTTTGTGATTCGGCTCCTGTTTCTTCACAGCATGTTTGCCAGCGCTCGTCGTCCGGCTGACAAGATCCTGCTCTGACCAACAGTCATCACGTTCTCCCGTGGCGTTTGATCAGCACTCGCCTGTACGCTCACCTGAGGCTTTTGACGTAATCAATGATTTACCTCTCAAACTGTTGCTCCTGTCATCAGAGAGACACTGACCTCACTGAGTGGTGAAACTGTAGGGCAGCGAGTAATTGTGCAAGTAAACAAACAGGTCAGGATTAAAGGAGTAGTTGAGAAATGTCAAGGGTCTGGAGAAGTGACAGGGGCGCCGTAAACTGTGAGCAGTTGGGAGATTGGATATATTTCTGACCTTCGGACAGCGACCGATTTCTCAAAGTTGAATGTAAAGTGATATAGTGTAGTGCAACACAATATACACTATATGGACCAATGTTTTGGGGACGCCAGGCCATTACAGCAACCAGGGCTTTTAATGGCATTGCATTCAAATACATAGACTTTATTATGGAGTTGGTCCCCCCTTTGCAAGTATAACAGCTTCCACTATTCTTTGAAGGCTTTCCACAAGATTTTGGAGTTTCTCTGGGAATTTGTGCCCATTCATTCTGTAGAGAATTTATGAGGTCAGATACTGATGCTGGACGAGAAGACCTGGGTCGCAATCTCCATTCCAGTTCATCCCAAAGGTGTTGGATGGGGTTGAGGTCAGGACTCTGTGCGGGTCAGTCAAGCATTGCAAATGAAGGAAAAGTAAATCATAAGAACAAGTCAATTTAAAAAAGTATAAAATATATTCAATTAAACATGTAAAATTACAAATTAGAATTAAGAGATAAGACCAACTAAACAGCCTAGTGTTCTGACACAGTCTGACGGATAGAAACATGCATTTCTATCAATGAAAATAGATTAAAGTACACAAAAAAAAATCAGTCTTGTCTGATTGACTGGCTACATTTGGGGTAAGTGGAAAATCTCTCTCTCTGAATATTTAAAAGAACTGATACAAAGTCATCATCCCTTATCTCTCTCTCTCCTGTCTGTTGTCCAGTTGACTGTGTGAAGCAGACGGTCCAGGGTCATGGGGTGAAGGGTCTGTACCGGGGTCTCAGCTCTTTGCTGTATGGCTCCATACCCAAAGCTGCAGTAAGGTTTGTATATATTCCTGTTTTCTACACCAGTAAAACACTGCTTGATCTCTTTCCCGTCCTTCCTTAAGTCCTCACACCAGCAAACACAGCCTGCTCGTAATCTGTGGGTTTGGGTGCCACTGGGGACCAGATTTGGAAGGAAGCTTAGTAATGGAAGTAACGTGTTCCATATTGGCTGTGAAGTTGTGACCATTTACCTTAAAGTAATAGTTTGCCCACATTTCTCCTCATCTCAAACGCAGTCGGGTACCCAAAGTGTTTTCTTTTTATCTGCACCAAAGCTGATAAAAAGAACAAGCAGTGCATCGTACAGTGCAAAGCTAACAAGCAGTGCATCGTACAGTTGCCTCAATTTTGATTCAAACCATGTTAAGTCATTAAGGGCCACTCAGTCTCCAGTCTGCATGTGAAAACCAAGCAGTGATAACAGCTCATTTTTAATTTATGTGGTGTCACAAACATGTACCTGTTTACATACTGTATGTAAACATCTGCCTATTTGACCTGCAGTGGTTTGGCCCCGTCCGTTTATGCTAATGCTATGACTAGTGTTTCACCTTGGATTGCTTTTTGAGTGAAGGCAGCCAATCAAAACAGACGGCATTTACATATTTCCATCAAAGTAACAAAAACACTTTTTATTTGAGGGGTTGGAAAATTTGGTACATAGACATTATAAGGAAGCTTGGAAAAAAATTTAATAAATTGAAGATGCAGGTTATGAGCCCTTTAAGTGGCATCAGGTGGACCTACTCAGATGTTCCTGTGTCTTCTCAGGTTTGGAGTGTTTGAGTTCCTCAGCAATAAAATGAGGGACGAGACGGGCAAGCTGGACAGCACGCGGGGGCTGATCTGTGGTCTGGGCGCGGGGGTGGCCGAGGCCGTGGTGGTCGTGTGTCCCATGGAGACGATAAAGGTGTGTGAAACAATGGAATCTTCAGGGTTCCACCTGTGGGCCATGAGGAGACCAGTAACTGTGTCGAACTGATTAAATAATGTGCTTTTGGGGTTTTTAGGGCCTCAGTTAGGAAAAGAGACACTCTTTATGTCTGATGACCCTCATCAAAGTGAATGTCAATACACATATATAAATGAACTATAAATATAAACTCTTGAATATAAAGAGTTTAGTACAAGGTTGTGCAATTTAGTAAAAGGTCATTTTTTAACATCCAAAAATCGTGCAAATGTTGCATCAGCCGCCAGTTGGAAGGCGTGTGTAATTTTGTGCTTTTGAACAAATAAAAGCCCTGTAATTTGAAATATGATGACACATAAGGTGGTGACGTTGTACTGTTTTGCTTCCAATTTCAGGTCAAATTTATCCACGATCAGACCTCTGCCAACCCCAAGTACCGAGGCTTTTTTCATGGCGTGAGGGAAATAGTCCGAACACAAGGTTAGTGCTCTGCCCCCTCCTGGACATTACACACATTGTAACTTTTTACCTATTTACTGTTGAGGTTACAGGACATATATGATATATGTGATATATGTGATATATGGGGTGGTGGTGGCCTAGTGGGTAGGATACTTGCCTCTGGACCAAGAGGTCATGGGTTCGAATCCTACCTTCAGCAC
>JBBJLS010072708.1:0-10199 GCA_037577275.1 Bryconaethiops microstoma
GCATGACTGTGTCTCAGTGCACAAAGCAGCTCCATAAAGACGTGCTGGAGGAGTTCAGTGTAGAAGAACTTGACTGGACTTTCGTTTGGGGTCAGGATACTGAGTGGGTCTCCCTCCAAGCCCAAGTCAGCATACAGTTCAGGCAAATATCACCTCAGTCTGTCAATATTTATAATTTATTTCTGTTATTTTCTGTTTGTATTAATCTTGTCCAGCTCAAAAAAGAGGACTTTATAGACACAGAGCTGCGGGATGAGGAGGACAAGGAGGAAGCAGAAGGACCAACCATCATCCTCCAGCTGTTAAATGTATCTGTGTTTGAGTGCGTGTGTTTGTGTGTGTGTGTGTGAAATGTCAACACATGCACACAAATATTTATTTATTCTTTCACTTTCTGACCTGTTTACCTAAAGAGGGTCACAGGGCAAGGAAAAGACAAGGAAAGCCCGAGGATAGTCCATCAAACACCACGAAACCAAACGCCTTCATTTCACCCCTTAAAATTACATTAAAATGACCTTAATTTTGACCTTAATCTACAATACAGGAAATGAAGGAAAATTTAACTGAAAAAGTGCACAGATTAAGGTGATTAAGGGGTGAAACTACTGAATTTAACAATATAACAAAGAGACAGTAACAATATAGCAATGCCTTAAATCTAATTTTAAGGTAAATTTAAGGGATCGGTTTCACAAATTAACTGACATTTAATTGAAATAAAGGGCTTTGGTGTATTTTCAGGGTAAATTAAGGTGGGTAAATTAAACACATTTGAAGTATATTGTGTTTCGTAGTGAAAACATCGAGATATTTATTTTCCTGTTCTCAGAATCCTTTGCCACATATACAACCCACACATGTAAAAACATTTCACTGCTAAATATGGTTCAGCAACTTCCAGATTTTCCATCACAGTACTGATTAATTTGATTGTCTTTGGTTAATCTTAATCCCCTCAGGATTTGTGGAGCAAGTTGTTCCGGTCGCATGATTGTTTCAAGGCCTTTGCGGTCATTTTGCACGATGTAGATCCTGCCTCAAAAAAGAATGGAGATCATCTAAGGAAGGTGTGTTTCCTGACGGACCATCAGAAAAGTAAGTGTAAGCAGAGACGAATGGGAGGGGCAGGGGGAGGGGGAGGGGCAGGGGGAGGGTATGGGAGGGGCAGGGTAGGGGAGGCGGCGTCTTCCACATAAATAAATGTTGTGACTGGATCTGAAATTCTCTCTCTGAAATTGAGTCTTTCACAGGTAGTGGTGTCCTGTATATTAGACTGTATTGGACTGTGTTGGACTGTATTGGACTGTATTAGACTGTGTTGGACTGTATTGGACTGTATTAGACTGTATTAGACTGTATTATACTGTGTTGGACTGTGTTGGACTGTATTGGACTGTATTAGACTGTATTAGACTGTATTATACTGTGTTGGACTGTATTAGACTGTGTTGGACTGTATTGGACTGTATTAGACTGTATTGGACTGTATTGGGCTGTATTAGACTGTATTGGACTGTATTGGGCTGTATTAGACTGTATTAGACTGTATTATACTGTGTTGGACTGTATTAGACTGTATTAGACTGTATTAGACTGTATTGGACTGTATTAGACTGTATTGGACTGTATTGGACTGTATTAGACTGTATTAGACTGTATTGGACTGTATTAGACTGTATTAGACTGTGTTGGACTGTATTAGACTGTATTAGACTGTATTAGACTGTATTAGACTGTATTGGACTGTATTAGACTGTATTAGACTGTACTAGAATGGCGCTTGAACTGTATCTGGACCTGCACTCCCAGCCGTGTCGTGCTGTCTACATATTTGCCAAGCTCGCGAACATACCATTCGAGTACAAGGCAGTGAATCTCTCGTCAGGTAAAAAATGCTGTATTATTTCGAGTCATAGTTTAATGTGGTTGTAGTTGTGTATCTCCTGGACTGGAAAAAAGTGCTGATGCATTGAGATAAGTAGTATTATGTGCTTTACCTGTTTTGGCATTATTATTTATTTTCTTTTTCTAGCCTGCAAATTTGTTGCCATGGCTTAGAAAGTTCTCTTTTTTTACCAGTGTTTTAACGGTTTATTTGAGTGTGTGTGTGAGTGTGTGTGTGTGTGTGTGTGTTTGTGATATTCATTGCACTGATTTCGCTTTGCCTCACAGGTGAACATTTTGGTGAGGAATTTGGAAAAATCAGCATTTTAAGAAAAGTGCCTGTCCTCAAAGATGGGACTTTTATCCTGACTGAGAGGTGGGTTTTTCACTGGCACATTAGTGGAATTTCTGCTAAAACTCAAATAAAAAGGACATATAAAATAGAAAAAAATATCATTCATATTTATATATTTCAAAAACTACAATCAGTCAATAAAGGCACCTTCCTGCAGCCAAATTACAAAACTTTGTTTTCACCTTTTTAGGTTTCAGCTAAAATGGAAAGCCTGAAAAATATAATGTTCATTCCATTATTTCCATGTTAAGGTGGCAGAAATAAGTGTATCTAGCCTAAGTCCAAAAGTTAAAGTCTATGAAGTGAGCTGGTTAATGGTTGAACATGATCTTGTCGGTGTTGTGCAGAACTGTGGTTCTTTAATGGTTCCACGTCTCTGTGTGTTGTGAACTGGGTGGCTGTAAAATGTGGGCTATTCTGGAGTCCCTGAGCCACTGACCCGCAATGTCATGAAAACAAAGAGGCAATAGCCTAAAAAATGAGTTCCATTCATTTTTGGAATCAGTTCCATAATGATGTGAATGTTCTCTAATGCTGTGCTGCAGTGTGGCGATCCTGCAATACCTGGTGAAGAAGTTTTCCACCCCAGATCACTGGTACCCAGCTGACCTGCAGAAGCGTGCTCGAGCCGACGAGTTCCTTTCTTGGCAGCATAGTAACCTACGGACCCACGCATCGAAGATCTTTTGGTTCAGGGTAAGGGCCACAGTTTCAGATTTTTGTTGTTCATGCAGAGGTCAAGCTTCCACAAACACATTGCTTAACTCTCAGTCATGCTCTGGCCCAGTTATTGATTTGCTTACTTTTTTACTATGTTGCACAACATAGTAAAAAAAAAAAAAGTACAAAGTACTGAGACTTTACTTCCTTATTTCAACTTCAATGAAAGCTTAATTACACCCACCAGTCACACAGATGCATATTTTCTATGATCTCCCTACATTCTTAGTGCTGAGACCCATTTTAAAAACCATTAAAAATCTCAAAATCAGCTTTTCTCTGCATTCAAAACCAAAAATCTCAGCATCCGGTGTACCTGCGTTCATTAATTTTTGTCAAATGCTATCCGGAAGGATTCTGCAGAAAGATTTCCAAATATTCTGCAGGATTAAAGGTCAATTTGGCTGTAAAAATGTGTTGTATAAGTAGTGTATAGTGTTTCCTTGACTGGCTGCTGCGTGATTAGTCTGAACTGCTATAGGCTAAATAGGCAAATATATGTTCATGTGTTTAGAGATACATTACTTGAAGAGTTAATTTTAAAAGCATTTTGTTCCTTCATTTCCTAACGTGGTCTGTATCGACTGGGGTCTGAATGGAAGATCTGGGAACTTACATGCTTGCATTCTCCATCAAATTATTTTCTTTAAAAAAGGTAAATGGGTTTTTCCATAATATGGGCCAGTTAACTTTTTATGAGCTTTGATTTTGATGTGGTGTCTTGCAGGGAGTAATGCCTGCTCTCACTGGAGCTCCAGTGCCGAAAGAGAAGATGGACCCTGCGATGGAAGAGCTGAATACGACGCTTAAGCTTTTTGAAGATAAATTTATACAGGACAGGCCTTTCATAATCGGAGAGAAGATTTCACTGGCTGATTTGGTAGCTATCGTGGAGATCATGCAGGTAAAATGTGTTTTCAGCTTGTACCTAAAGAAGCATCAGATATTAGCTTGACCAGCATATATTGGTTTGCCCAAACTGAATTGTGATGTTTTTGTGTGTGTGCTTGTTTTAGCCGGTTGGAACAGGCCTGGATGTCTTTCAGGGCCGACCTGTCCTGAGTGCGTGGAGAGACAGAGTGAAGAAGGAGATTAGTGTGGACCTTTTTGATGAGGCCCATAAGACCATCATGAACATAGACTCACTATCACAAAGATTTGAAAACCAAGGTTTACCTGAATTTCTTAAGATCCGGCTCCAGAAAATGTACAACTAATGTTGCATTCCTTGGTTCTGTCACTTACTGGAATACTCACCAGCGAAATGTGAAAAACCGTTTATCCTCCTCGGGGCACAGAAAGAAAACTAGTCAACTGCAGTCTGTAAATAAAGTTACTGTCCTACTTAAAGTCTGGTTAAATGCTGTAGACTCTAATTTGCTGTCCCATTAAAATGACATTGTTGGCTGACCTGGTGTACTCTGTTACAAGTGCTAAATCTCAAGTTGTAACAAAATCATGTATTTGATCTAATTCTAAGGAAACATTCCTCTACATGGATGTGCAATAGAAACCCCCCACAGAGCTTCTTTCTTCATTTCAAGTCAAGTAGGTTTATTGTCGTTCCAACCATATACAAAGTCTCCAGTGAAACCAAGTAACGTGGCACCAGGACCATGATGCAACACAAGATCAGAACCTGAACACTACAGGACTAAAAGTGGAAAAGTGAAAAAAAAGACAACATGTATTGCAGTCGACAGCTACAGAACTACTTTGAATGAATACGGTATTAGGACAGATTCCTGCAGTGGAGAGTTACAGGTGCAAACATGCAGAACAGAGGTAGACCGCAATAAATGTAACTGCAGATATAGCAGCAACAGGACAGAGAATGTGCAGTATAATAAATAGAGGGGTATTTACAGAATCAACTTCCATCTCTTTTGTTTTACCCACATTCAGGGAAAGTTTGTTCGCTGTGCACCTGGTTGTTGGGGGGGCAGGGTGGTCTTCGTTGCTGGTTTATCATTCTGAGCTTCAAACCTTACATAGAAGTGACTCAGCGCATCTGGAAGGGAGGTCTTACCATCACAGAAAGGTGGAGTTGTCCTGTAGTTGGTTATGGCCTGGATGTCTTGCCACATGTGCCATATATTACCCGTGCCCTGGGAGTGGCTGTGGAGTGTGTGTATGCTTCACTGCTCTGATGGCTCGGGGCAGGTTGGCCCTTGCTGTTCTCAGGGCAGCCTTTTCACCTGATCTAAAGTCAGTGACTCGGATTCTCAACAGTGTGCACACCTGTGCAGTCATCCATGGCTTCTGATTTGGGTGTGTGGTGATGGTTTTGGAGACAGTAACATCATCAATGCACTTGCTGATGTAGCCAGTCACCGACTTCGTGCACTCCAGGTTGGTAGAGCCAGCATAGGTTGCAGCCTCCCTAAACATTAGATTTGTGTGATTAAAGTCTCTAGCGACAATAAACGTTCTAGCTTGGATGGTGTTTTGGAGCTCACCGATAGCTCCATAAAGTTCGCCAGCATGTTATTGGCGTTAGCACTGGGTGGGACGTACACCGCGACAATAAGCATGGTGGTGAATTCCTGCGGAAAATAAAATGGTCTACAACAGTCACAAACTCCAGCAGGAGTGAGCAGCAACCAGAGACCAGCACAGCATTCACACACCAGTCAGTGTTGATGTAAACACACTACCTGCCACCTTTCATCTCTCATTACTCACTTCTACATTAAGGCCACTGTTCAGTGTTAGCATGCTGCTAATCTGCGTGGCCATTTCTGGAACATTGTGACTGTCTCCATAAAAACAAAAACAGAGCATTCTCTGAACTCACATGTTCAGAGTCAGATGTGGTCTGGTTTACTGTCTAGGGAGCAAACTTTGATGAATGTAACTGGCTGGCTAGTTTTTAGCCTAACATGGACGCCGGTCACTTGCCGTGTTTCTGCTTCCTGCACGTTGCTTGCAGTGACTCCTGCCCCAGCCAGTGGCATCAGATGATGCCATGATCTGAGAAACTGGTCGCCGCAGCAGGCCGAGGTCACAGAGCTTCAGCAGTGGTCTGTTCTCAAGGTAATTTCTTGCTTGTGGCTGGGCTGATCCATGTTTGTAACAGAAAGGCAGACGAGGTTTATTACAGTGTGAAAAGACATCATGAACCAACCCACAGGCAGAGTGGCCTGCGGAATCCATGAACAAGACAAAGAGATGAAAAACCAAAAGAGAAAAACAGGAGCTAAATGCAGAAAATGAAACCCTGAGCAACACTGGCAAAAGACATGCAGAACAAACAGCAAGGAGATCCGGGCGCCCCTTGTTGGTGGGAGCCCACTGCTTCATCTGGTGGATGGGTTAAATGGGTTAAATGGGTTAAATGAGTTAAATGGGTTAAATGAGTTAAATGGGTTAAATGAGTTAAATGAGTTAAATGAGTTAGACGGGCTAAACAGGTTAAATGTGTTAAATGAGTTAAATGGGTTAAATTAGTTAAATGTGTTTAATGCAGAGAAGAATTTCGTGCTGTTCACACTGTGTGCTGTGTGTGTTCACGTATGACAAATGGTCACATCACTTCACACGCCGGCCTGGTCTGATGAATCATGTTTTCTTTTACATCATGTGGACCTCCGAATGCATGTGTTTCACTTACCTGGAGAAGAGATGTTATCAGGATGTACTACATGAAGAAGGTGAGGTGGAGGAGGCAGTGTGATGCTCTAGGTCAGCGGTCTCCAAACTTTTTTGCACCACGAACCAGTTTCATGTAAAACAATATATTCACAGACTGGTACAGATACAACAAAAAACAAAGTGTGTTTGTTTTTTACTCATTTTTGCTGGCTTGTGGCCTAATTTTTTGATGTACCATAATGTACCACTGCGAACACTGTTCAGGAACTGTTGGAGGAAGATCACAAAGAGTTCAATGTATCTTCAATTTCCCAGATCTCAATCTGATCAAGTCTGTGGGATGTGCTGGAGAAACCAGTCCAATCTGAGGTCCCAGCTTACAGCTTACAGTCCATGCCTCAACAGGTCAGAGTGTTTTGGGGCGTGAGGGGGACCTAATATAAGGCAGTTAGTTTAAATGTTCTTTCTGTCTGGTGTTCATACAGGTTTTAATGAGACAGAGATGTTCCAGCCTTTTCACTGAGGAACAGAAACAGGAGCTACAGTTGTAGCATGGTAGCTACGGCTAAACCCTGTTGGTGACCAAGCACGTTCTCCTGCACCCTGAATTCACCTAGATCACTTACAGTTAGAGAAAAATAATTTCAACAGACTTGCAGTACGTTATTCTTGCAGTTTAATGTTGATGTTATTAATACATTTTTTTTTGTTTTTTTTTTACAAAGTCACTTGTCTCATAGCTATAATGACACTACTTGGAACATGACAGTAAAACTCTTCAGGCCTATAGTGAAGTAGTCTCTCTCTCTCTCTCTCAATCTCTCTCTCTCTCTCTCTCTCTCTCTCTCTCTCTCTTTCACACACACACACACACACACACACACACACACACACACACACACACACACACACACACATACATATCTTCATTCCTATTCTCAAGTTTAGAAATGAAACATTTTAATAATTTCACTGAGGAACAGTTCCTGTTACAGTTTACACATTTGTTTATTAGGAATAGTAGCTAAAAGTAAAAATATTGTATTTCTTTTATTAATAAGGTCATGTTTCTCACACATATTGATGCCATTACATGGACCATGACACTAAAACTCTTAGGGCCTGCAGTAAAGAAGTTATACCACCTACACACACAAAATAAAATGGTAAAATATTTCCTCCCTGTTATATGTTCCATATGGTGTCCATTAATAATGGAGGTCACTCCTCCCCTCTTAAACCTGACCCCTCCATAAAAAAAAATTAATTAAAAACAAATGTGCTGGAGAGGTGATGAATGAAAAAAACACAGTTAATGTTGTCCTGATTTTATAAACTCTTTTACATGTAGATGTAATTATTATGAATGCCGCCTCCACGTTTTAGATTAGTAAGACAGCCAAACTGTATTTGACAGTATTTTAACAGAATAATGTTCGCCTTGACGCTGAGAAGAATTACAGTCGTCACAACAAACGCAGCAGTGAGTCTGAAGAACACATCACAGTCTGAGAGAGGAGTGTGTTCATCACCTTTAAAACAGAGCCACATGAGATATGACATGGAGAAGACTCACAAAATATGAAGTGAAAAGTATTCAGGAGGATCAGAAGATGGTGAAACGTCTGCAGTGTCTGAGTTCTTATTAGATCTTTCATTACGCTCTGAAAAAAGGGAAAGCTTCCACTTTCAATGTTTTAAAGCATATAAACCATGTGGTCCCTGTTACAGTGCAAGTGTCTGTACATGTTAGTGTTTACTCTACACACCTCACCCAGACTATAAGGCGCTTCATAATTAGTTTTACTTAATCAGGTTGTGCAGAACAGAAGTCTTTCTGTTAAACATATATTTAATTGTTTTACTGCAACTGTTCCTGTTATCATCAAGTGTGTGGTGTTGCTGAAGATCATGTGGTTCCACTTCCACAGAGAGATCCACTGCAGTTACTGTGAGAGACGAGTTCCTGAATCGGAGATCCACTGCAGTTACTGTGAGAGACGAGTTCCTGAATCAGAGAGATCCACTGCAGTTACTGTGAGAGACGAGTTCCTGAATCAGAGATCCACTGCAGTTACTGTGAGAGACGAGTTCCTGAATCAGAGAGATCCACTGCAGTTACTATGAGAGACGAGTTCCTGGAGTTTACAGACATGACAGTTCTCTCATTTTCAGTAAAGAAATAACACTTGACTAAAATACCTGCTGTCAAGAAAAGCTGGTGCAGAACTGTTTGTGTACTTGGATCTCTCTGGTGTGTGGATGGCCCTCCACCGGGGGTTGTGGGGCAGGCCTCTCGTCACCAGGGCCCTGCAGTCCTGGACCTGACCTGCGCCGTGTGAGTGGTCACAGAGGGTCTAGGGCGTTCCCTACCCACCCCCCCTCTGCGGACCTCATTGTACTGGGGGAGGGACCATCTCCTTGGTCCCATGCAGGCTCCCTTTTGCAGCTGGGCGTGTGGCTGTGTGGATGTGCCTGGAACAGGTGCCCTCGAGGGGGGGTGCTCCTGCAACCTCAGCAGCATTAACTACCTCCACTTCCGTTGACAAACCGGCTTACACTTAGACACACATACAAAGGCGTAGAAAATACAAAACATTTATTTTGATTTGTTGTGTTAAATTTGTTTGAGTGTTTCGCTTCTGATTTTTTTTCTCATTCAAAGGCTATTAGAAACTCATATAATTTCAATTTGTTTATTTATTTCTGAATGTCTTGTTTCTGCTTAAAAAAAAACCAAAACTATTTTTTAAAATGGGGGAAGGGGTAAGCTCAGAGCAGTTTTAATCACTGTTTGTAAAATGATACTACAAATTAAAAATAAAGTTGTCCTTCGAAGAGGGGGGTGGTGGCGGGCCGAAAAAAAAAAAAAACCCAGAAAATAAATTGGACTCAGTCATGACACCGAGCAGCAGAGACATTATTACAAACGGGAGCATCATTATTCTGACTCAGTCCAGAGGTAAAAAGTCCCTGATTGTCCTCTGAGTCAGATGCTGCTGTACAGGAGGCACAGTACCAGCCAAAACGTTCACACTGAGTGGAAGAGCATCAAAGAAATAGAAACACTATAGTACAGCCCTTATAAACTCCAGTGATCATCTGTAGATCAGTAGAGCCCAACTCTGGTCCTGGAGGTCCGATGTCGAACACAGTTTGGTAGTTCTTTTCTGCACATACACTCAGTGAACAGATCAGTTAAACCAGATCTGTTTGAGTAGAGAAGTCACCAAACTGTGCTGGACCCACCAAAACCCTCCAGGACCAGAGCTGAGCACACCTGGTCTACAGTTTGTCACTCAGTGAAGGTCTCTACTATAATGTATTATTAGTCTAATAACAGTGAAGTCAGTATATGAATGCTGTGTTTAAATACTTCAGATGAATGAAGTCTAGAGTTGGACTAAGACGAAATGGATAATCAGTTCTAATGTTTCTCGTGTTCATTTCTAATGTTTCTCGTGTTCATTTCTGATGTTTCTCGTGTTCATTTCTGATGTTTCTCGTGTTCATTTCTAATGTTTCTCATGTTCATTTCTAATGTTTCTCGTGTTCATTTCTAATGGTTCTCAGGTTCATTTCTGACTGCTGTGGTCACTCAGCAGTAGAAGAGCGTTTAGGTTCAGAAAGTAAAGCTGTGTTT
>JBBJLS010072709.1:0-10198 GCA_037577275.1 Bryconaethiops microstoma
GTGTATGTATGTGTGTGTGTGTGTGTGTGTGTGTGTGTGTGTGTGTGTGTGTGGGTGTGTGTGTGTGTGTGTGTATGTATGTATATGTGTGTGAGTGTGTTTGTGTATGAAGCTTCTGCAAGATCTTCAGTTGGTTCAGAATTCTGCTGGCCATGTTCTTAACAGAACCTCCTCCACTGAACACATCGTTTCAGACCTTTTCGACCTTCACCGTCCTCCCGTTCTATTGATTTTAAGATTTTACTTCTAACATTCAAATCTCTTCATAAGCTGGCACCTCTATACTTTTCTGACCATCACTTTCGCACAGGCCACACTTTGCTTGATTATTGTTTTTAGTTCAGCAAATAAACAGCAGTTCAAGATGGAGCACATCAGGAGACGTGCAGTGATCAGTGGGTAAACCTTCCTGAAGTGACTGCACACACACTTCGACTGGAACTTCTTCACTACTGCTGCTGCCTGCTGGACACTAACCACGTCTCTCATCATCCAAGAGGGAGAGAATGGCCTCATATATTGTAGCTATTGACTAGATGAGCCTCTTCCTCGTTCCTGAAGAGTGTAAGTTAACCGGGCTGTCCAAAGAGGTCTGAGCATTTTGGGATTCTTCACTGTGGCAGGAGTGACCAAGATCAGAACAAAGTTTTTCCATCATTCCTGACTAATGGAGCCCACTGGCCCTAATACAGACAGGATGGAGGTTTAAATAACAAGGGCTGAAAAACGACTGGGCGAAGGAGCTGCAAATTAGGTGCAGGGGGCGCTATCGCTCTGCAAGGCATCATCAGGGACTCTCAGCTCATTAAAACGTGTCTAAAATGTTGGAAACCCACTCATTTTAGTTCTCTGGGGATCTTTACCAGCTAACGTTAATGGGGGAGCCTGGAAGGCCTCTGTGCTCCATATGTAGTATAAAACAAAGGTCATGACCTCTACACCACAAATAATACGATGTATGCTATTTGGAGCCATTAGAGGTTCGTGCCGATGGTCCTATAGACAGTCCACTGGCCTCTATAGGGGGCGTCCTCATGACCACAGTCTAAATTACAGCTTAAATGAAGCTTCAATTTCATCAGTCACTTATTCCAGTAAGTTAAGAGGACAGAAGACCTGCTGGGTTAAGCTGAGTGTGTGTGTGTGTGTGTGTGAGCGAAAGGTACATTGGTAGTAGAATTAAATTAAACATAGAATTGGTTTAAGTGTATTTACATGATTTTACAACTAACCCTGTATTCACAGTTACAATCTCCAAGCCCCCAATATTTTCATTAAACTGAGGCGGGGCTTCGTTAGCCCTGGGGGTCCAGGGCAGGATATAGAGCCAAAGGTTTTATGAGCACATCTCAAAAATAATTATGGCTAAGAACATCCAACAGTCCTGGATCTTTCTTAGGAACATGGCAAAAAACACCTACAACTGACTTCCACTGAACCACTGATCCACCACCCCAATAATACCTGCTCTCGGGTGGTCCTGGGGGGATCCTGACCACGGATGAAGGGGTAACAGATGGACCACAGTCTGTAGCTGTGAAGTACACAATGGACCTGTACGGTCAGTGGAGCTCATGAAATGGACAGTGAGTGGAAATACGAGGCAGGTGGTCCTGGTATTAGGGGGCTCTGATATTATCCATTAAATATTAGAAGTGATTAATAAATCACATTCTATAATAAATCTGTTCTATGATTTACTGCATGAAGACTGACATTCACCATAAACCACAGTAGAATGTGTGGAACTCTCAGCAGATGATGATACTCTGATGTCCTAATAGTGAAGAAAGAGTTGAGATCCGTGACGCTGCTGTTCCACAACATTCTGTGTTGAAGCAGCGAAGACGAGGGCAGCAAAAATGAACTTCTGGTGTTGTTACCTCGGAGGAGACTGTGACTCGGACGCAGAAAGAGAGAGAAAGGAGGAGAAAGACGAGCGTGAAGGAGCGGAGACTGAGAAGAGGAAACGTGGGAAGAAGAAGAACGGGAGTTGGAGAAAAGGGAAGAAGCTATGGGGGAAGAAGAGGAAGGATGATGGAGGAAAGACTTGCAATGGAAAAGATGAAAGTCCTGCAGGTCCACAGGGAGAAACAGGAGATCTTCTGGACCCGCCAGAAGGTCGTGGACTTTCTGCAGAGACAATCGAAAACGCTGAAACTACATCTTACGAGGTCACCATCAATGAAGGTGTGGAGGAAGACATCCAAGACTTAATGAACATTTTTCTGCACAATTCTGAGACCAGTGAGCAGGAACTGAGTGAGTAAATGAGTAGATGTCATGGTAATGACCCAGCCGGAACACTGCTGACCTTCATATTTTCATGTTAAAACAGGAAACGACGGGCTGAACGTGAGGTCTCATGAAGACAAAGCCAGAGCCAAAGTGAAAAAACTCCTCATCAGGAGACTCACGGCAAAACTGATGGGTTTTGAGAAGCTGGACAACATCAAACCACATCGCTCACATCTAGGTGAGAATAGAACATGATTCATTGCTATGATGAACACGATTAATCTATAATACTGACGGTGTTTGATCATGTGAAAGCAGAGGCTGAGGTGCTGAGTGAGATACTGGATGAATTGGAGGCTGAGACCATCCAGAAGCTCATGAACATTAACCTGGAGAACCCAAAGGAACCTAGGGAGAACCATATGAGTGAGTAAATGATCTGAACAGATGGTAAAATGGTGAAATTGTTATAGAAAAGATGAGCACAGTCACTATAATAATGACCCAGCTGGAACACTGGCGATATTTCCATCCATCAATTCATGGACCAAACCCCCTGGAGACCACCAGACTACTGATATGTAATCATGTTAAAACAGGAAACAACGTACTGAAGGTGAGATCACCAGAAGAAAAGGCCAGAGCCAGAGCCAAGAAACTGCTCATCAGGAGACTCATGGGAAAACTGATGGGTGTTCAGGAGCAGGACGGTACAACTGAGGATTCTGAAGCTGAAACCATCAAACACCTGATGGATATTAACTTGGAGAACCCTGAGGAACCTGTGGAGAACCCTCTTGGTTAGTAAAATTGTGAAATGTTTTCAGAAATTTTACTGCATGGAAATGAGCCCAGATACAATAATAACAAAGCAACTGGAACACTTACGATATTTCCATTCATCAAGCAATCCTCTGATACGCTTGTATTAATCAGGGTGGCGGAGGGTTCTAGAGCCTGTTTAAGGAGTCTAAAAGTGAAAGGCAGGAAATTAGCCTTGAGAGGTCACCAGACTACTGATATTTTATCATGTTAAAACAGGAAACAACAGGATGAAGGTTAGATCTCCTGAAAACAAGGCCAGAGCCAGAGCCAAGGAACTGCTCATCAGAAGATTGATGGCAAAACTGATGGGTTTTAAGCTGAATTGTAAACGTGAGGAAGCTGAAGCTGAAGCTGAAGCCATCCAGCAACTCATGAACATCGACCTGGAGAACCCTTTGGGTGAGTGAATGAACTGAAACTATGATAAAATGATGAAATGTGTATAGAACTGAACATACATTAAAGGAATGGAGAACATGTACTATTATAATGACCCAGCTGGAACACTAAGGATATTTCCATCCATCCATTCATCCATCATCTGAGCTGTGGTTTGTAATCAGGCTTGCGAGCAGCCGTAGGACGGAAGGCATGGAAACACCTTGGAGAGATCACCAAACTACTGATATTTATTCACATTCATACAGGAAGCAACGCGGTGAAGGTGAGAGGCCGGAGCCAAGAAACTACACATCAGGAGGCTCATGGGAAAACTGATGGGTGTTGAGAAGCTGGACAACATTAAACCACACAGCTCACATCCAGGTGAGAATAGAACTTGATTAAGTGCTTTGAAGAATGTGATAAAACTATAACACTGATGATGTTTTCAACAAAAAGCAGAAGATGATTCTCTGATGGAAGTACCTGGTGAAGCCAAGGCTGAAACCTGAGCAGCAGATCTAAGGGTTTTACTAAATTTCTGTAAACCTTGTTCTACCTTGCAATGGAAAGAAGAAAGTTGTGGGTTCCGCATGGACAGATTGTTTAAAATCATCAGAGAGCTGCTGAACATTTTCTCAAAAGGCAGTATTTTAGTGGTTGCTAGGGTGTTGCTAGGTGGTTACTAGGAGTGGTGGTGGCCTAGTGGATAGGATACTTGCTTCTGGACCAAGAGGTCATGTGTTCGAATCCTACCTCCAGCAGACCACCACTGGGTTCCTGAGCAAGACCCTTAACCCCAAGTTGCTCCAGGGACACTGTCCCCTGTAGTTAGGGAATGGAAGTCGCTTTGGATAAAAGCGTCTGCTGAAAACCGTAAATGTAATGTAAATGTATTCCACTGAGATATTGCAAGGTGTTTTCAGTGATATCTAAGTTACTTTTGAGAGTGTTTGTAGTAAGTTTCTATGCCATCTCTGGTGGTTGTTTAGGTGTTGCTAGGTGGTAACTATGGTGCCCTATTAGTAACCGCTGATACTTTCAGCATCTTTTGTTAGAAACCAACACGCAGACGAAGGCAGTGGCAAAGTCTAATGGCGGAAACCAAGAAATGTGCAAAATGAACAACGATGTTGAAGAATCCATCTCTGATGAACATCTGCACGTCGCTCTGGAACTGCTGTCCTCCAGGTGAGAAATGAAAATGACCACTAAATGTCATGATGACCATTAAACAGTTAATCGCCTGCTAGTTCTTCCCTGAATATCCCTGAACTTCGCTGAATTTATACCACAGCTGAAAACCAGCTGGAGGTGAAGGACACGGAAGCTGAGGCTAAAACAGATGGAGAGCATCCTCACCTCCCTGAGACTGAGGCCAGGGATGACCAGCCTGTGGGTGAGATTCCAGGATACAAACACACCTGGACATTCCATCAACCTGTTCAGGAATGTAGAGCAGCTCAGTATCAGCACTAGTCTGTCCAAGAAAGACCATCTCACACATCCACGTGTTCCACTACCCAGACCTACAGACTTCAACAAATACCGACAAATCACATCTAACACTAAATTCTTCTATTTGCAGAAAAAGACATGACCAGAGAAGTGGAGGCTGAAGCCCAAACACAACACAAACAAACACACACAGACACAAACACACACCCACACACACCTCTAAACTGACCAGGGACCCTAACATCTCCAGCTGCAGCAAAAAAGAATAAAATAACTGCATTAAAAATGTTGCTGATTCATTTTCATACAGAAATGAAAACAAACCTTAAAGAAGACTTTTATCTTTGAAGACTTTGATGGTCCAGCCCTTTATGTCAGCACCTCGGTCGCATCATTTCTAAGGTGTTACCTTTCCTTTTCTCTAAAAGGCGTCTATCTAAGTGTGGTGTAGACTCTGAGGTTCTCGGGTTTTCAGGAAAAAGACATTAGTCGGAATGTGAAGCGATGTGTCTTTGGGAAGACCCCAGAACAAACAGAGGGTGCAGCTCCATTGCAGTTGGTGTGTAATAATTTCTGGTCTGCTGAGGACAACACAGAAAGATTTCTGGACGTCCCTGTAATAACAGACCATTTCACAAAACTCGCACATGCCGTCCCTTGCGTCAACCAAACGGAAGTGCAAGTTACTAAGAAACTCTGGGACACGCAGTGTGTGTGTTTGTGGTTTCCCTGAGTGGATACATTCAGATCAAGGCTCAAGTTTTGAGAGCAGCTTCATACTGGAGCTCCTCCAACTTGCTGGTGCATCAGAACCCCACACTACAGCTTCTGATGGGCAGTGGAGGTACTGAGCATTTCAGCCACACTCTGGGCAACGGCCTTCAATCCCTTCCTCCTAAAGCAGGCTTTTCCAAAGTCCAGGTCAATTCTGGCCCGTGTTCAAATTTCCACCGGCCCACATAAAATCAGTCGTTTGCGGCCCGCCAGCTGTGTTGACCACAGTATAAAATACACACCTACAAAAAAGCTATTTTATATTTCACCAGAAGATGGCAGCAGTTCGCGGACACACTCTCGCCGGATTCATATGGCCCTCAGTGTTTCGTGCTTCTGAATAAGATCACTGTTAGCGTTATTTTCCTGTTCACACGTTTTGAATTTAGAAGTTTACAGTGAGCGTTTAACAGTGAATAATATGTGATGTTTCAAATGACCCTAGATATGTTGAATCTTCCCGAAAGTTTTTTTTTCCAGACAGATTTTTCTTCGTTTTTTGTGGTCTTCAAATATGAAAGGCAGATTTATTTGTGTTCTATGTGAAGAAATGAAAAGTATACCATTTGCAATAAAAAAAAATCATTGAATAGTTCATCGATTTAATCTTAATGGTTCAAAGAATGTCAGGCTGAATGTTCGGCCCCCACACATTTTCACCTCAGCACATCTGGCCTTCTTCGCAGAACGTTTGGACACCCCTGTCTTAAAGCAAAACATCAATGGCCACAAATTCAGATGCTCACATTTGATTACAATGTAATACTCCTTTCTTCTTGAGGTTTGGACGCGTCCCCAGGTTCAGGCGTGTTCTGAATGATCCTGACTGTGTTGATTATGAGAGTCTTTGCTCTCTAGTCTGAGGAGAGTCTGAGGAGTGCAGCGGAGATCGCCTGGAAACATTCCGCCACTAAACAACAGCATCAGTCTCCGAATGCAGGTGTGGGTTCAATCCCACTTCTGACATGTCTTTGGAGCAGCTGGTGGCCTAGTGGTTAGGGTGCTGTGGTCCTGGCTGCCCGCTGCTTCACTTGGTGAATGGTGAAATGCAGAGAAAGAATGGTTTTTTTGGATACTTTATTTATCCCGTAGGAAATGATTTCTCTACCCATTAACCCATTCACCAAGTGAAGCAGTGGGCTGCCGCCAATGAGGCGCCCGGGGAGCAGAGTGTGGGGAACCTCAGCCGTGACGCTAGCAGTTGGGATTTGAACCCCAATCCTCTGATTGCAGTTAGGCCATCCAGCTGCGTGTTCACGTGTGACAGAACGGTCACTTCACTTCACCTGTCGTGAAGCGCGTATTAGTGGCAAACAAAGGGGAACAAGGAACGAGGAGGTAATCTGACTCACGGAAAGATGCGCACTGTCATTGTACAAGAGTTGTGCATCAGGAACCTGATGGACTTTCTGCTGCTCCCTGGAATGGATCAGTGTGAGGATGCTCAGGATGCTCAAGGAGTGCCACTGTGTCCACTTTCGATGGTGCTGAACCTCTCGCACCTCAGCCCTGTCTGACACAGACGCAGCATATCTGCCCTTTACTGACAGCTTAGATAAGCCCGGCTCACTCTCACTGCTTTACTTGCTGTAGTTAAGCTGTGAATTTATTTTTTTGACGATTTCATGCACACACCCCTCACACACCCTTGTCTCTCTCACACACTCCTCACACACCTTCTTCCCCTCTCACACTCCTCACAGCTGGTGGCCTGGTGGTTAGGGAGTTGGCCCTGTGATCAGAAGGTTGTGGGTTTGAATCTCAGGACTGCTAGTGGCACCACTGAGGTTCCCTTGAGTAAGGTAACGTCCCAACACACTGCTTCCCGGGCGCCGTGTCCCTGCCTGCTTCACTTGGTGAATGGGTTAAATGCAGAGAGAGAATTTTGGGCTGTGGTGTGTTCACGTATGACAAATGGTCAAATCACACACACCCTCTTTACCCTCACACACTCATCACACACCCTCTTCTCCCTCCCAACGGTTCCATAGCATACGGGCCAGAACGGGGAACATTCTAGATTCAGATTCAGCATCTAAGAGTTATGATTCATCACCAACTTTCAGGTACTGGGATTTGCTGTTTGCTCCCAAATGACCCCGGTACAATACAGAAGCTGGGTTTCATGAGGGTGGTCGTCTTTTCTCTATAGGATTAGTTTTTTTTCCTGGGAACAACGACTTCAGTTTTAAATGCTCTAGTAGGACTTAAATGTTCTACTCTCTAACAAGCAGAGTCTTCCTAGATTTTCACAATAGACTGGTATATAATATATTCTTCAGTTTGTTATTTTGTTCTCAGTTAAAAAAAATATAAAGCTGAACTGAAGTTACAGTTAGTTTTGCTGTAGTTAAACTAAAATGACTGTGTGTATGTGGGTGTGTGGGTATGTGTGGGTGTGATGACTGGCCTGAGATGTGAATCAATGTGAAATCTGTGTACAGGACAAAGTCCCTGCTGAGTTCTCTGGAATAGGAATTCCTGGAACCGATCGTTTTGAACATCTTTGAGTATCTTTAGTGAAACCGTGTCTAGTTGTGGTTGAAGATGCACCGTCTGTGCTTCGAACGCAGTCGGCAGGTGTGTTACTGTGACTCTGACTGATATACGCTGCAGTTTAATGAGGTGAGGCAGGCGAGGCAGGTACGCTGTTGATGTGGCATAACTGTGGAACCAAACTCTTTTCTTCACTTTATTTCACTCCAAGTGAAACAGACACTGACTTTCTCACTTAAGCTGGTTCGGCTCAGCAAAGTGAAGTGAAGTGGCCCCTTATAGTCTCGCGTGAACACAGCACACAGTGTGAGCAGTGCTAAATTCTTTCTCTGTATTTAACCCATTCACCAAGTGAAGCAGGGGGCTTCCGCCAATGAGGGGCGCCCGGTGAGCAGTGTGTGGGGACGGGACCTTGCTCAAGGGAACCTCAATGGTGCCACTAGCAGTCCTGGGATTCAAACCCATGGGCTTCTGATCACAGGGGAAACTCCCTAACCACTAGGCCACCAGCTGCCCATGTTCATAGTTAACAGTGAGTTGTACAGTGTCAGAAACCACTTAGGCAAGTCTCTCAGAGATCACTGAAACCACAACTACTTCCAAAGGAGTGTAATGGTTTAGGCACGAATGCTAACTGACATGTTAGCCTTGTAGCTCCAGCGCTAAAACTACAGAAACAAACTTCCGGCATCAGCTGAGCGACTGCATACAGAGTGAGGGGAGAAGAACCAGGGGAAATTTGATCCGCAGAATGAAATAAATAAAAATAAAAGATGACGTGCAGGGGCAACGCTCTAACCACTAGCCCACCAGCTGCCCCCAAGTGTCCATAATGTTATTTATATTGTGGAGAAAAAACCACTGGAAACGGTTGTGTGTATTGTGTGTTTATGTAACACAAGCTGTGAGCTACAGGTAAAGAAAAAACACTGAATTAAAAAAAAAAAAATACTAATTGCGACTGTAAAGCCAGAATCCGCTACAAAAATCACTCCTAGTTTTTGTATATTATTGCTGAATGCAATGTACCTCCTTCAAAAGTCTTTAAAATGCAATTATAATGTTAATAACAACAACAACAATAATAATAATAATAAAGATAATCATTATAACAATAATAATAAATATAGCCGTGAACAGCAATGAGCGGGGTCCAAGCTGTTTGCGCCCAGTCCTCCAAACCATAATGCTGACAGGTTAGAACACTTTGAGCTGCTCAGGCTTTTCACAAGTTTAGGACACTAAAAAAAAAAACACTGATTCCAATTTCCAAAACCTCCATTTTCAGAAGGCCTTCATGTCATTGCATGCCATTGTACATGTAATGCTTTCTTGCAATCACTCATCCTGTTTAAATGAATGTGCATGTGCTCTGATTTGATATCGTCATCTATGCATCTGTTGATTGTCCTGTTCACGTAGCCGCACATCATAGTGTTTGTGTTGTTTACACTGGATTGTCTTACTGTGTATTGATAGTCTTCATGAAACTTTATTACATATCAGTGTGATGTAGAATATAATTAACCTATGTTAATAAAATTCGTTTTGTCATCCTGATAAAGGTCTGTGTCTGTTCACTTAAAGTGCTATGAACATGGAATTACATTAAAATTATATATGCAATAATGCATCAGAGGAGTGCATACAGCTATATTCACTAAATGCCCAGGCCACACCACCCTCCACAGATTTAACTATGGAGCCATTTAGTTATGAAACCTCTAAATATTTCTCTATGTAATATAATGTTTGTATCTGACTTAGAGTCATATTTGTGATGGATGTGTTTCAATAGTGTGGTAAAATACACCATAGTAAGTTAAACCATGTATTGGCAAACACAGTAACGAATGAACATTTCTGCTCCAGCAGAAACCAATGGATTTTTAGCACTGACATAGAGAAACAGAACTCATATGTAACTCTCTGCTGCCATCTAGTGACATTGCAATGATAAAATACTTGAGAATGAAGCAACAGTCCAACAACTATTTTACATAATTATTTTATCTATACTAGTATA
>JBBJLS010072710.1:2500-10198 GCA_037577275.1 Bryconaethiops microstoma
AACTGATAAGGGTGTGATTCAAAAGGTTGTCCACCTCTATGTTGGTCACCCCTGAAAGCCGTGTCCCTCCTGTTTTTCCTACAAATTTCTCAGAATGCCGTCGAGCTCTGGTGCTCAGAAATGCCTAGGCCATGTGGTAGTGAAAGAATGCAACAGATTACAAGCAAACTAGACTTCATTTTCAATGTAAAGTTCTGTGGGTAATCTGATTTAATCAATCAGGGTAATCTGATTTAATCAAAGTACAAAATAGGCACAAAAGTGCAAAAAGACAATCAAACTATGTTCATTTTACTAAAAGAAAATTTTACAAACACATCCTGCAGTTTGTACCCTACCCTCTTTGGATCTACTCTATGATGTGTGACCAAGTCTAATTAGCCTGATTGCAGAATTATTATTATTATTATTAGTAGTAGTAAAAGTAGTAGTAGTAGAAGTAATAGTAGTTTTCCACCTGTGTTTGGAGGCCGCAGAGTGACAAAAGTGGAGCAGCAGATCAGTCTTGCAGAGCTAAAGACAGCAAACTCATAAACAACCTTTAGGACACTAAAGCTCATTTCAGTTACGAAAAGAAAGACGTGTGTGTGTGTTGGTTTATAACAAATAATCAGCCGTGAACGCTTGTAGCGCTACTAGTTAGCTAGCAAGCTGCTAGCCAGCTCAGTTAGCTGATTTGAGGCTGCATCTTAACTTTTTTGGGTGAAAAATGTGTCTGAAGGACAGTAAAGTGTTGCAGGGTGACAGGTTAAGTTAGCCAGCAGTTTTTGTGCTGAACTATGTTCTGGTGTGCTTGTTACATTTGCTTGCACTGACATACACACTTTTTTGATGCATCTTTTTAAAGTCTCAGTACGAAATAAAAAAACACCACATTGTACCACATTGTATTTCCAAATGAAACTCCAGGAGGATCTCTGAGCTAGCTGAACATTTCTATACTTTAGAGGTGTGCCCAGCATGGTTTAGTGCTTCCCCTCCTCAAACACATTCACTAAACCTGACCATTAACAGTTGAATCAGGTGTGTTTGAGGCGGAAAATCACCGAACTCTGATGGACCCCAGACCTCCTGGACCGGAATGGGACCCCTGATATAGATGATATGTGATCTTGGTGGTTTTGGAAGGGAAGGTGACAAATGGTATTGATTAGTTTGTTTTGCTCTGACCGCTGATGTATGGTCAGCAGAAGTTAAATGAATTTCAATAATTGTGTTTTTTTTAGTAGTAAAGTGAATTATGCTTAATATGAACTGATAAGATTCATTTTACCTTTAAAAAGGTCATACGGCCTTGGAGCTGGAAGTCTGGGCGTTTTTCATTTCTCCACCTTATCCAACAGTTCAAATAGACACTTGCTCATTCAAGCCTGTCTGTTTGAAAGTGATACTGTGTTTGTGTGTGTGTAACCTGGATGACTGACTGCTGCAACACATCAGTAAAGTTAAACTGTGCAAATCTCAGGAAACCTGGTTAAACCGCCACATGTTCTTACACCTCTTTTTTGGTTTTCATTTATTATTCACTCACTCATTTTCTGTAACCGCTTAATAATTACTAGGGTTGCGGGTACCCAAAGCCTATACTACGGGCACGAGCCTGGGACACACTCTAGGCAGGGCGCACACACACACACTCACACAATTTAGAATCCCCTAATTCACCTGACACTCATGTCTCTGGACTGTGGGAGAAACCCGGAGTCCCCGGAGGAATCCCACGCCACCAAGAGGTTGAGCATGCAAACTCCACACACACAAGACCAGGACCTGGATTCAAACCCCCAACACTGGAGGTGTGAGGAAACCGTGCTAGCTATGGGGGCCTGTCTTAATTTTTGTTGTGTGAATAGTCAAAAATGAGGTTGCTGTGTTTAGTGAATGGCATTTTTAATTTCTTGAAGAATCCAGTGTTGCTTTCAGACTTTTTTTCCTTCTTTTGCGCTCGTTTTAATGAGGCTGCAGGGGAAGGAGCGGTTGGGCAGGAGATTAGACAGCACTGGTCTATATTTATTTTTACACTTGCACCCGCAAACTGCAGAAAATAAACATAACACACTTGTGGCTCAACTGTGGAGCCACATCGTGCACACAGGCACTACCAGGAGATGATGCAGCCACATCTCGACTTCCTGAGTCGTAACAACCCAAAGGTATTGTTTACTTCTGCATTGCTGCAGCCTTAAAGAGGGCAAAGACTCCAAAATATAAATACAGTACATCCAGTAAATTTACAGAGTACGACGGCTCTCTCTTAGGAACTTTAATTTTTTATAAACATGACCTTAACTGTGGTGTAAGAAGTAAGATGCTTACCAAACTATTTTATGACTAGGCCATGGTAATAAAATAAAACATCTGTGGCGATCCAGCATGAAGGCCAGTTTTACTTGCTCGTTTCCGGGAGTGAATTTCCAGAATGCCCTCATGAAATGTTGGGCTCTTCTTATTTCTTACTTCTCTTTTTACTTGAATAGCCTTCTTGCAATCAGTGGAATCAGTTGAGCTGTTTAAGCTTAACATGCACTTGTTCAAAATGAGTTCTGGGAAACTTTTGCTGTCATCTTTATGTTCTTTTACACTGCTTTACTTTTTCTTTTTTCAAACTTTACTTACTTACTTAGTTACTTACTTACGTAGTAATTCTAGCGCTGTGGCTCCCTGTCCTGATCCAGGCGGCTCTACTTTAACACCCCCACTTCACCTCAGAAAGGATTAATAAACTGTTTAGTTGGATCAGGCGTGTTAGAGTAGGGAAAGGAACAAAATATACAGGGTAGGCATTGATCTGACAACACAAAAATAGAGTTTCTGAAATTATCATCCTAAGCCTGAAGAACTAAAGAGTCTGAAAATGCCCATATGAGGCAAAACAGGATTTTCTTCAGTGTTGGGAATAAAAGAGAATGCTTTGTAAACATCATCATTTCTCAGTCCACACAGTCCATATGTAGAAACTACAAAATCACCCCATTTAAAATTTAATATCACTAAAAGCAACAGATTTACTTTTTAACCCCCTCAACACTTTAGCTCC
Source organism: Bryconaethiops microstoma (assembly GCA_037577275.1). Classification (NCBI taxonomy): domain Eukaryota; kingdom Metazoa; phylum Chordata; class Actinopteri; order Characiformes; family Alestidae; genus Bryconaethiops; species Bryconaethiops microstoma. Next base: position 5,538 of record JBBJLS010072710.1, read on the forward strand.
ACCCATTCACTCTGAAATTAAAAGTGTTCCAGCTCTGATTTCTTTTTAAACAAGGTACAATACAGGCTAGCCAATCAGAACAGATCTTGCATGCTTGAGTGTTAAAGGCAGTGCCTAAAACAGGAAGTTTACTTATAACGTCATTGAAATTGTCAAATAAATTATGATTGTTTTTAATAAATAAACCGATGCAAAAGTTATAAGTGGACTACAGGGAAACAAATAAAACCCAAGAAAAAGGAAAAATGCACTTTAATACTTTAATTCCTCTCGATCCTACAGTTTTCAGTGGATAATTAAAACTTGTTATTTTTAACTGGACTTATGGACCCATATTATCAGCTGGTTAAAGTGTAAGTGATAGTAGTTCAGTTCATTTATGACTAATAGCATCAGGTGTCATTTTAATGGCAGATAATATCTGGACTAATATACAGAGCGAGTCTTGGAGCCTGATTTATTTATTTTATTTATTTATTGATTGATTGATTTATTTCTACTGAGGACACAGCCGTGACCCCTTAATGCTTTCCACCAAGTTTTGGTCAGAAATGTTTGAAAAATATTAAGCCACTATATTACACCTATATGTTCTCATTGCCTAGGACATTAAACTACCCAGAGCTTATGACATTCCATGTAGTAATATTTAGATGATACTGAATGCACATAGTGGTGCACTAGTCTAGGAACTGTGTTTGATTGTTAGTCAGTTAAGCTGGTGCCGAGTTTCGCAAGTCATGTCTGTCTCAAATGCTGGCAAAGGGGTTGTTCTTCAAGACCGACTTCAAAGCTCAGGCACATTCCTGCACTGCTTTACTGCAACCCTGTTCTCACTGGAATAACAATAGTTAACTCTCAGAAAACATCTTATTAACGATTTGAAAATACATTGCAGCGAGCTGGAGTGTGTGTATGTGTGTTAATAAGTATGTGGTTCTCTTGGCTGTAATAGCAGCCTTCAGTAAGCAGCTGTGTTCTCCTGCAAGGGGGTTGATCTTTCAAGAACGCATGCACATACACACACACACACACACAGTCTGGTGCTGCTCTCGGTGTTGAAAGTTGGAATTTGTACTGCAAACACATTCCTGCAGTGTGTTAAACGTGGATTACATCCACAAACCAGCAGCCGAATCAATAAATCCTTTAGTCCGGCCAGTCCTGCTCCTTTCATATTTCTATAGTGAAAGTGAAAAAAGTATCATTTTGATATCTTTTTCATCCGTTAAGGCCCCTTTAACAGTTGCTATGGTTTAAATGTCTGCTGTCTGAACCGTGGCGCTACAGTGACACAAATGCATGGCATTGCAGGTTGTCATTGCAGAATTCCTCGCCTGTCTGGCAGCCTGTGACAGCTGATAATTAAGTCGACAGGCAGTAGCGCTGCCGAACGTTTCATACCAGGCCTGTATATCCAAAATTAAGCTGTATAACAACAGCATGAACTACTGACTCTCTGTCAGACTGAGTTTGATGAGTTAAAGATGTATTTACGTATTTTACAGCTGGATCTTGGTGTTCTGGATGTGAGGAACATGTTCTACTGCCAAGCAGGATAACCTGGCAGACGAGCTCGTCTTAAATGTGTGGATATAACTGATATTTCTCACTATGAGATTAAGAATATTTTTAGACTTTCTTGGTTCAAGCATGACATCTTGGTAAAGGAAATCCAGTATATGTTCTATATTTTATGAAAAGAACATTTTATGATTCTTCAGCCTATATCTAGGCACTTTAGAGTGTTTAGTGTTTATAGGGTTTAGTGTAGTGGTGGGTAAGTGATTGTGATTTTAAACCTGGGTGAGGATGTGTTGAGCAATTTCAGGGGTGGGTTAGTTGGGAGAGATTTCAGTTTGTCGAATGAAGAGGGTTTAGTTGGGAGTGATTTCAGTTGTTGAATGAAGGGGTTTAGTTGGGAGTGATTTCGGTTGTTTAATGAAGGGGTTTAGTTGGGAGTGATTTCAGTTGTTGAATGAAGGGTTTAGTTGGGAGTGATTTCGGTTGTTTAATGAAGGGGTTAGTTGGGAGTGATTTTGGTTGTGAAGGGGTTTGTTTGGGCGCGATTTCAGTTGTTTAATGAAGGGTTTAGTTGGGAGTGATTTCGGTTGTTTAATGAAGGGGTTTAGTTGGGAGTGATTTCAGTTGTTTAATGAAGGGGTTTAGTTGGGAGTGATTTCAGTTGTTGAATGAAGGGGTTAGTTGGGAGTGATTTCGGTTGTTTAATGAAGGGAGTTGGGAGTGATTTCATTTGTTGAATGAAGGGTTTAGTTGGGAGTGATTTCAGTTGTTGAATGAAGGGAGTTGGGTGCGATTTCAGTTATTGAGCGAAGGGGGTTAGCAGGGAGAAATTTTAGTTTGTCAAAAGATTTAAGATTGGCAAAGACTTAAGACTGACGGGCTGCCATAATGAAATGTTAACACTGCTACAACTCATAAGTAACTGTATTCCATGTGATAATTAGTTGATGGGTCATTGGGCATGTTGTAAAGAAGAATTCTCAAAAATGACCTGTCAGTCAGAAAGTCAAAACGTGAAGAAACTGGTTTAATATTTTTATTCTATTTTCTCACAATGAGACCTTTTCAATACATTCACTAGATTTAAGATTCTTCTATTTGCCGAACATGATTTCAAGTGGTCTAAGCTTGGCTAAACGGCCTGTCAGTCCAGAACTGGACTCGTTTAAATGGTCTCCTCTAGCAGTAGGGAGCCGCTTAATGATGCCTGGCTGCGGACGTGGCAGGGCTGATTGATGATTTCAGCTGGACCATTACTGGGCTGAAATGACCAGAGGGGCTGAACAGAACAGTCACAAACAGACACACAAACTCAGTAATGCACTGACAGGAATGGGAAGGAAGCTGAAAAGAGCAAGGGGTTAAGTTAAACGACAGGAGGACAGAGAGATGAAAGAGGAACATGTTGTTTCTGGAGTAGAAAAGATGACAGTAATTACTCCACTGTCAGACGTGCAGTTTTTTTTTAAGTCTGGAAAAACAGATGCTTTTAATACAGATTTTCATGTTTATAGATGCGTTATCCTTGTTGATCCCTTTACACTGAACACGGTTAAATCTAAACTGACTCTTCTATCTATCTCTCTCTGTCTGTCTAATTTTCTGTTGGTCGGTCTGTCTGTCTATCTGTCTGTCTATCTATCCGTCCATCTATCTATCTTATCTATCTGTCTATCTCTCTATATGTCTGTCTGTGTTTGTATTGATCTCCCTGAAGACTGTGTTCATTAGATTATATTGATTATTAACTGACCATCTCTTAATTGACTGACACACGCACACACACACACACACACACACACACACACACACACACACAGAATAATAGTCAAGCTGGCCAGAGTTGAAATGGTTATTTTCACAAATATTCCCTGCTTTGTCCATATGGTCCTGCTCAGTTTACAGAGGTTATGTGCTGGTCATGTCAGTAAATCAGATCATTGTTGCTGTTCATGTATTTTTCTATGCGGCTGTTGGACCACCATGAAATAAGATTATCAAAGAACAAACAGCAATGAAATCACAGACAAAACACAATCTGGAGCTTTAACATGTCTGTATTGCAGACAGGAATGCTACATTTTGCCATATGTATCTGTCTTGGTGTAATTAAGCAGCTGTTCACAGATTATTAGTTAAACGATAGGAGTGTGATTTTTAAAATTCATAATTTAGTCTGAAAAATAAAATGTCTGAAAGTTGACCCTTAAAAGTTGACGCATACTATTTCCTTTCTATTAAAACCTTAAACAATGTGTAATATAAAGTTGTCTCATATCCTTTTTTTTTAGCACAACATGGCCAGTAAAATTAAAAAGATGATTTTAAAAATGTAATCAACTATTTGGACGTAGCTGATCAAAAAAAAAAAAACATGAAAAGGAGCTTCCTGTGACGTCTGAAGCCCCACTGTCTCCAACACATGGAACCTCAACATAAGGACGTACTTTGGTATACGATGTTCAGGTATATTTGCTGTTTCTACTTATTTCAGTTTTTCAAAAGTACAGTCTAGTACTAAAGTTACAAACCATCATCATCAACATCACTTGTCATGATGCTGTGATACAGTCCAGTGTAACACAGTAGATTTCATCCATGTTTATGGTAAATCCCTATTTAAAGAGAATAGGTCAGATATTATTTATTCTGGTGACAATGCACAGAAATTAATGGCTGTGTTGCTCTTCTAGGTTGAAATGAGAGGTTTAGTGCGTCGTGTGAGACGTTGTGCACATAAGGAAGGAAGATATCTGGTGGTTAAAGTGGTTGCAGATCATTTTAACTGACCACTGACAGACATGATCTAAGATCTGTGGGAAATCTGCTTTACTGAATCTTTCATTGTGACCTTGTCACATGTGCGTCCTGTATCAAAGCTCACTCACACACACGCGCACACACACACACACACACACACACACACACACACACACACACACACACACACACACACTGCACTTGTGACCCTTTGCACTTGTGACCACCTTCAAACAAAAACATCTTAGATGATCACCACCATCATAAGACTTAAACCCACAACCTGCACATCTGCCCATCAGTGTCCCTGCAGCCTTAAAGACCTGGAACAAAAGGCTGGAACACACACACACACACACACACACACACACCTATCT